>CM076570.1:517821481-517918120 GCA_034641835.2 Pinus albicaulis
ACCTGAAATTTTTGAAGAACCCATAGTGGAGGAAGAGCCCATATCACATATCAAAAAAATGTATGAAAATAGGAAGAATAATTTATTTCCTACCCGAGAGACCAATGGGGAGGCTAGAATGAAGAATAGCTACCCCACTTCCCTTCCACATTTCCATGGGCTAACCTATGAGGACCGTGACACATTCATGTTTGATTTTGTTTTAGTTTGTAGGACTTATGACTATACCTTCGATGAACAAAATTTGAATTTGTTTCCATCCACCCTCAAATATGTAGCTTTGGTATATTTTATGAGCCTACTTGAAGGAAACATCACTACCTAGGCACAAATGCAACAATCCTTTAATGAAAAGTTTAGCGATTATAGTAGGTCCAAGGAGACAAAATAAGAAATATTTAGGATGACCCTAGGGTTAGATGAGTCCTTATAAGACTACGAGGAAAGGTTCCAAATCAACTATAGGAGGGCTAACTATACCCTTGACCCTAAATCACTCAAGCTTGTACTTCTCCAAGGGATTAGGGAGAATCTAATGGAGACCCTCAATATTTTGTATGGAGAAGATATTTACTAGATGGCCTATGATGACATCAATATAGTATTCAAGAACCATTCCAGGGTTTCTAGGAAAAGAGGAAGGTCAAATCAAGATGTGGTCAAATATTCTCCCTCCACCTTAACAATCACAAAAGATATAGGGAGTAGGTTGGAAGACTTTAAGAGTGAAATTTTGCATAATTTTTCCTTTCATATGGACAATGTGAAAATTAAAGGGAAGAAACAATAAGAAGAAATGGCACTAGCTATATTTTGCATTAGGTGCACCAAGAGGCATCCCAGAAATGAGTGCCCACTAAACACCATATAGGTCTACGTTGTATGTGAGGAGAACCATGCAACAAAAAAATCCCCTCTCTTCTAGTCCTAAAGGTTGTATACCAATGGGTAGAGAATGGGTTGGATTAGCTTTCCTTCATCAACCAGAGGAGGCCCCAAGGCCCTGTTGAGGGTGCTGGATACTACCAACATACAGGGGGTTTCCCTGTTGTGAAGTCCTAAGTAGACCTCACATAGCTAGGAGCCCCATCTAAAGTATTAGCCTAGAGAACATAAAACAAAGGTGCACCTTGGTTTCAACAGATAACATAAGATATTATATACATAAACCTTGAATAAGCAAGCTGACATTGTGAAACACCAATTGCAATGTGTAAAAGGAGACCTTCATGAGTGGGAGATAAGATTGAATCTTTGGAAGTAAGTAATAGTACTAACCTAAGAGAGAAACATGAGAGCATGAAAATTTTCGTTAGAAAAATAGTTCATGTAATGATTATTAAAGTGAATAAAACACACATTCAAAAATATGAGTAGTAAAGCCACCAAAATAGTTCAATTTCTCCAGTACATCTGAACACAACATATATTGTAAACATTCCAAGAATAGTCCTAATACATTCATGATGTATGCATGAAAATGGGTTGGTTCATTAAGTTTAATTAGGTGAAAGATAAAACTATACACAGTTACAATGATGAGGCACTAGTTCCAATAGTGGAACATTAAGTCACTTCTTGCTTCCCCAAAGAATAGTTTTCTCTCCTATGCCGAGTAGAGAAAACAAGACTATCTCTCCAAATCTTAAGCCTCCAAAATCCATTTCCTTGATTTATGAGGTTTCTTTTATGACAAGAGGAATGAGCTTTCATATCCTGATGAACCTTGAGTTACCCTCATGACCCTTGGAATTCTAATGTGTCCTTTAGAATTCTAAATAACCCTTGAAATTATTAATGACCATTGGACTTCTCTATGTGAATTTTTTCCATAAATGACTATGGGGCTCTTCATATTCCACATGTGACCTTTGGACTTATAGACATTAAATTTTTTCCTTTTATTTAGAATACATTATTACAATCCACATGATGATATGGAATGACACATGGACACATATTGACTATTATGATGACACTTGTACAAGTTACAACTTGACAATGATGACATGGACTTCATGATGAAGTGGAAAAGACAAGTTGTCTTCCTTGGTGCTTCATATTGCATTCTTGATGGTAGATATAATATATGATTCATCATCATGAAGTGCCCACTTTGTTTCCTATCTTCACTCTCCAAAGGGTCATTGATCAATACCAGAGTCCACTGACTCATCATGGAATGTACTCTTTCTGTCTCAGTCCATGATATGATTTATGTCTCCATGATAGCCCTCTTTTGTTATTCTTCTCTATAGGTGTTTATTTATGATTTCTCCTTTCTATTTTCTTTGATTGTTACCTTATCATTCTAGGAATATACTCCTACCAATTAAAATCATTCATGAAAAGGAAAAATCAGTCTCAAAATCATCTACTCTATCACTACCTAGATCATGATAGGCCTCTGAGAGGGTTAAAAGAAGAAGGCTTGATTAGGAGGGTGCAATCAAACTCATTAGTGTATTAGGAAGGATCCACTATTAATTTTTATTTCACTAAATGCAGTGAAAGGTCAAGGCTCATAAGAGGCCTTCAAGGTGTGCTTGTGCACTCAAGCAAGAGAGAGAGAGACTCAAGGGCACAATGTGTAGGTCAAAAACATGAAGGAGAATAATTCATTGGTTCAGGGTATGCTTATCGCTCAAGGGAAAAATAAGGGTGCAGGGTGCACATCAAAGGAAAAAGTGATCAGGATTCAATCCTTCCTAGCGCACTTGTGCACTCAATAGGAACTAGGAGGGAAAAAATATTCAAGTCGAAGTAGTGCGCTTAAATGATGGCTTTAGGGTTCATGATTGTGCCATGCACCCTAATGGAAGAGAGAAGGATCAAGGCTTCATGCTCTAAGAGTGAACCATGTGCCTTAAGGGAAGGACGAAGGCTTTGTGTTTCATGAGTGCCTCAAGCACTTTAAGGCTTCATGCTTCCTGAGTGCACCATGCGCCCTAAGGGAAGGATGAAAATTCATGCTTCATGAGTGTTCCATGCTCTCAAAGGCTTCAAGATTTAGGGATGTGACATGTACTAAAAAATATACAAGGCTTCATTCTTCTGAATTGAACTTCATTTTTCCAAAGTGTGCTTCATTTTTTCGAAGTGCACTTCATTTTTTCGAAGTGTGCTTCATTGTTTCAAAGTGCACTCAATCTTGGGAGGGCACAATTTTCTCCAAGTGTGGCTGATTGTTCATATAGAATTTTGTTTCACTGAGGGAGATAGTAAAAGTCTATGTCACTTATCCTTGAAATTACTAATGCACTACAAGAGGAAGGAGACCTTGGAGAATACTTATTTCACAAGTATGGGAGGAAAAGATACATCAATGGCACTTCAAGACTGCGCCATGCACTTAAAATGGGACAAGGCTTCATTTTTCATGTTATCACAAAATTGCACTTGATTGGCTGCTAATCATACAAATCTAGTAATTGTTTCAAACCAGCTTTTGACTGAAGCTTAGCCTCTTCAGTCTGAGAGTGCTCTCTCAAAGGGGTTTATGATATTAGATAATGATAGGATTAGATGGCTAACTCTATTTGAAAAGTAACTTGATTTTTGTGTATGTAGGTTGAAAAGAACACGGGCTTGCAACCATTGGGCTTATGGAGTCAACAAATCAGTAGATTCAGTGAGAAAGGTTCATTGACATTGAAGCTGAGGCAGATAAGAGTCTTTAACAAAGGAAAATTACAAATAGAACATAGGGAAACACATTCATTTCATCAATAAAGGAATTCAGAGCATATAGATATGAATTCTGAGTAATAAATATGAAATATATTGCAAGTAGTACACATAAAAATACAGATCAGAAAGGCATTAAAAACACCATGAGAATCTTAGGTCAGTCAAGAAGAAGTCCTTTGTATTACTAATATTAGTCAAATTACATAAAGCTACATACGGTGCAAAAAATATCCAACCCTTTACAACTTCAATAATTTGCCTTTAAATATACCTTATTACATCATAGACTATCTTCCTCTTAACTAGATTCATCGAACTCTTCAAATGACACCTTACATAAAAAAAAAAAACATGTCTTTTAATCAGAAAATGATAGCTATACTCTAAAACAGACCTTTTTCTAATAGGACTGAAACTCCTATTTATTACATCAAACTATCTTATCTTTTAAAAAAGTTACATATCTAAAAAATAAGCCCCACATGTTCGAATAAGCTATGACATAGCTCATCATTACTTGACATCTTAAATATCCTCCTCAACATATGGAAACAAACCCTATGTTTCAGGAAAATAGGACACTATCTTCAACGAAGGCTTTAGCTAATGAGTTGTAAAAATTTCATGGTATTCAAGTCATAAATTCTTGGTGGCAATGTCCCTTGATCTGTTGGAAGTGTCCACCTGTCCAAAATTGATTTTAAACTGCTCAGAAACCTTTAAAAACAGCTCACTATGAAAACATAACAGTTTCGTACCATCCAAAAAATGGCTTTTTAACTCACAATTTCTACTTCTTTGTTATTCCATAATGTCCATCATGACCTAACACATTATCACTACCATTTCCCCTCCTTGAAAGATGAAAAAAGTGGTTTTAGAAGAAAAAAGAAAGCTATGGAAAGTTTTGTAGCGTTTTCCTCGCTTCAAGCCTAGGAAACACTACGAAACTGTGGAAAACTGTGAAATTTCCAGATTTTGACCCTGTATCAAAAAGGTAACCTCCAACTGTATAAACTTGGTTTTCAACCTTCCATTAACCTCTTAAAACATAATCAAACTCAACTTAAGAGCCTTGAGGTGTTTCCTCTTCATTAATGATGAGTTAAGCTATGGGTTCCTCAACTATAGTCATCTTTAAGGCCTTCTTGTATAGCTCCTCATGAAACAATTCTAACTGCTCTTGGAGGTCTTTGAATTGGTCCTTCAGTTTTATGTTGCTAGATTTCAAGTGCACGTTCATTTTTCTAACAAGCTTCATCTCTCTTCTCAATGGCTAAGTCCATTTGATTAATTGGTGTGTATCATCTAAGGTCTTTGACATACTATCAACCTGCTCTTCCCAAATCTCTTTCATTTTATCAAACTACACTTTTTGAACATTGTGTTTCCTTGCCTCTTTCTTCAAGACTGCTATTTCATGATTTTCAAACTTCAACTACTCCTCAAGGACCTCAATCTCTATTTTTTCAATGATTTTCTCCTTTCCTTTCTTTTTCTTGATGACTGGATCTTATTTTGTAGGTGATGATAGGTCAATGATACTTGGTGGTGGCTGGATAGTGTCAATGACCCTCTAAACTTCTTTACTACTTTCCAAAAGTTTTCTAACATCTCTTGTCATGGTTTCCTAGCCTGAAACATGAAACTTGCATCCTCACCTTCAAACTCTAACTTATTTGTTGATTTGGCTTTCTTGAGCTTCTTTCCTCCCTCATCTATATCTTCAACTTGAACTTTGGGGGTTTCCTCAATATCAATAGCATGCAGAATGTCTTCTAAATTTCCCTTAGCCACTATTTAGCTTCTTGTAATCCTTTTTCTGCCATGTTTACTCACAGTTGGGTCTTGTTTTGTAGGTTTTCTTACAGTTGGTTTTTGTTTTGCAGGTGAAGCAACAGGTGTATCAAGTTTTTGCAATTACTCTGTTTCCATGATTACTGGTTCACTTTGTTCTACCACTAAAGGTAATGGTATATCTCGAGGTTTAGGATTTCTTTTAGGGGTAATGGAATCCCCTTCAAAACCACTGACAAACAGAAAAGAAGACCAGTCTTTGCCTTGTCTTTTTAACTCCTCTAAAACCAGCAACTTGATTAAACCATGATGAAAGAGTGAGGTTTCATTTCCTTCAGATTTAGCTTTAACTTTATCTGCCATTTTTTCTAAGCTTCTATATAAGTAAAAAGGTAGATCAAGAGATTTCTTACCAAAAAAATGTAGCAGAAGCCTGAAGTGGCAAGAACACACCTTATGATACCTCCCTTCACAAGTGAAGTACTTCTGAATGATAAGAAATAGCTTTGAGAAATTGTCTTTCATGTAGCTCCTTGGAATGGCATTTGTAAGGTCAACCTCACTATGTTCTAGCTTGATAAATTCCTTATAATCTTTCATGTTCAATTTGAAACCTTTGAACCAATTTTCTCCCCCTCTTGGAATTCCTATTGCTGCTGCAATAGTATCTGGTTTTATAGTGAGGTTCAACATTCCCACTTTTGCAGTTGTCCCATTGAAATTTAGGGAAAAATCTTTAGAAACCTATACATGGAATCCTTGCGATCTTTGGAAAAACTACAAACACCTTGTTCCTCTGAAAAATTCTGAAGCTATTGGGTCTTCATTTATCAGGTTCATGTCTGATGGCTCATATCTGAGATAGTGTCCACCTTTGTTAGTCTTCTTCTTTGCAGCGATGGTACTTTTATGTGCTTCTCTGCCTCGCTTGATCAGTGATACCTGCAAAATTTTGAAAATTCCAGCCACAACTTAGGCTTAGTGAAATATCTCTCTAGAGCTCAATAACATGCAAATAGGGAGCAGAGAATGACAAATGATTCAATTGGGAAATATTTTAAAGTTCTATGACAACTCATGGCATAATCATGACTCATAAATTCTTAAAATGGTAATAATGACTTCAACCATGACCATTGTATCTTGATTTAACCATAACTCACTCGAATGGCATCTACCCTAACCATTTCAATCATTGAATGACTCCTAGCACCTGTTTTGAAAATACAGGCATGAATACCTCCTTTTGTAGTGTACTTAGTGTATTTCTGGGCAGTTTCGCTACAAAAGTATTAGCAGTTTCGTAGTGAAATATGTGTTTTTTCTGTGTAATTCGCTACAAAAGTAGGAATTCTTGGATAAAATGAAATTTTTTAGAGTTGTAAGCTTGGGAAATGAAATATGTCAGGAAATAATGACTGATGTGACATGAAAAGACTTGAATGGGGATGGGTTTGGACCTTAGGATAGGCTAAAAAGAAAAATTTAAAATTTTCCTTTACCAAATAATGAAAAATGAATTCTATGACCATACCTTTGACACATGAACCTCTAAGACTATGTCAAATGATGTTTCATTTTTTTGTGAGTGTTAAAACTTCCCAAATGCGATTCGTTGTTTCGAAGTGCACTTCATTGTTCTAAAGTGTGATTCATTATTTTTAAGTGAAAATTGTTGTTCTGAAGTGTTCTTCATTGTTTTGAAGTGCACTCAGGCTTGGGAGGGTGCAATTTTCTCCAACAATGGTTGTTTTTTCATATGGAATGCACTTTTCACTGAGGGGGGCAGTAAAGGCTAGGTCACTTATCATAGGAAGTAATAACATATTGTGAGAGGGAGGAGACCTTGAAGAATAATTATTGCACAAGTATGGGAGGAAAATATACATCAATGAGGCTCATGAATAAGTTGCACTCATCACCTAGTTAGAGAGCTAATGCCTTTATAACTTGCATTGAGTAGGAGGAAAACAAGAAGAAAAAAATTGAAAAAATGTGAATGACCTTGAAAGATATAGATGATAGAGCAAAGATAAAATAAAAATGACACTTATTAAAGTGAAAGCGAGCAAAATTTGTAACCATGAATACAAAGGAAACACTTGTGAAAGTGGCGGTGTGCAAAAGTGAAAATTAAGAAAACCCATCGAAATAGAATTTAAATTGCAACCAAAGTGAGGGTGACTGTCAATGAAAGGTGTGTACTGACTTTCGACATGAGTTGAACATTTCACAAGCACTGTATTGATGGGCGGTTTTTTTCTTGTTCGAGGTTTCATAAAATAAGGTGAACTCATGAGTTTAATCATGACTCTACATGTGTGAGCAAGTGATGTTACAGTTCGAAACTAGGAAGAAGACTTGAAGCCTTTAGATCACATAAACAGACCATGGAGTAACCATAGGGTGAGAGACTATAATATCCTCATTAGGCTCCAAAATTCAAGTGTGGGAAAAATTTTGGAGGGCGTTGATCACAACGTCAACACTTGGTGACACACTGTTAGAACTCCAACTTCCCTATTTAGGTTTAGTTATATAAGAACAAGGTCTCAGTCCTTCAAGGAGTATTGATTCATATTGCATATTACCTTGGCTTCCATACTTAACCCGGTTAAATATATAGTCCCCTCAATATTCCCTTTGTTAAACACATCTCAAGGCTTGCCAAATCACAATCGTTTCGATCTAGGAAAGGGTAATATTTAACTGTGAGTTTGACATAATTAGAATATAAGTTATCATCCATAGTGTTTCTCCGCTACTAGTAGGCCTAGAGAGTACCCCGAACACAAGCATCATTTAACTATCAACAAGTCGGAACAGTACCCCAACGAAGTTTCTTGTTTCATCTCTCTGTGTAAGAATTATTTCACCGTTTATTTATTTTATTTACAAAACTATGCTTAGGAACTTATTTATTTACTAGAGAAGAAGAGGGATCCTTACTTATTGAGAGAAGGAGAGGTTGTTGCTTCAGAGAAGGTAATATAGACCTATGATATTGGTTTGCTTGCTAATTTATTTTCCCCTTACCTTTCTCTACTTGATTGGATAAAAAAGAAAAAAATATTTAATTACAATGCCAAGTTTAAGGAATGAGGATCCTAAAATAGATACGGGCTTTATAGTTTGACCAAAATATTTCTATTCGAGTGGATTGTATTTTCAATTCAAACATCATTGAATTCAAAGATATGTAGACCCAAGATAGAGAATATGTAACATATTACCTAAGTATTGTTCACCATCACAATTTCCCTTTCCAACTTTTCCACATTGTCTTTTGAGCTGAAAAATAGAATATTTCATGCAAATTAATATTAAGAAAATAAAAAATAATATATATAACAAAACCATAAGTAGAAACAAGAGACAAATAAAATGGAGACTGAACCCAAAAGCATCGTACGAAAATAAAACATATGCAAAGACTATATGGAGAGAAAGAAAGAAGGTGGGTGCAATAAAAAGGAAAGTAAATGCAAATAAAAATAATCCTAACATAACTAGCTACAAGGACAGGGCTAAGTGTAACGATATTTTGAATGAAGCCATCGTAATAAGTCCCGACCTGCAATCACAAAGATAAGAGAAATTACAACTGATATATAATAATGTGCAACAAAGAAGATAATAACTTGAGAATATTTCACAAAACATTGAATTCATTTCTTAAAGGAAGAAATATGTGTCATATCACTTGAATTTACCCAACCTACCACCTTACCTTCTTGATGAAAACCATAATCAAACAAACCCTGATAGCTGCATGTAAATATACTTGCATTTATATTATCTTCCTTAACGCACATTAAGGGAGATCAGGACTCGCTTTTAGAAAATGGGTTTGCTAAGTAATATTCTTCTAACTGATAATAGATTGGATCATGAAATTCAAAAAAATTCCTCTTGGAGATCCTTAAATAATTTGTAGAAAGAAATTTCAATTAATGGTGTGGAATCAGTATGAGAATATTGTGAGGGAAAATAAATATGATCATATCCAGAAATAATGTCCATATAGTGAGGGTTTGACATAACCATTAGTGGACGATGAAGTGCCTCAAATTCTTGGAAAGTATATGAAAATATAGAATATATGTATGTTTTAACCCTGTGCAGATATTATCTACGAACAAATCTTTAAAACAAAAAATAAACAATAGCGAGAGCATAAAACATAAAACAGATAAACACAGAGATTTTCCCTTGGATCCCAAATCAGGACAACCAGCTTGATTTTTCATTATATTCCTTTTAGTGTTACAACACATATATATACATGCCGAATCATACATAAACCCCAATCCATTAACCCTGGATTAGAACATAACCGTAGTTTCCTTTACCGGATCTACAAAATACTAGGGGCTGAAAACCATCATGCCCTTAAACCATGTGCAAAACCATCAACAAAACCACGGGCGGGTCTGCCCAATATAAAAATAAGGACCAAATTTTTTTTTCCAGGCCGCTGCCACGAACCTCAATAGGGGGGGCTACTGCCCCACCTATGACACCCCCATATGTTGTGCCCATAGCAATGTACAGGGGGGCTATGGCCCCCCCGGTTACCCCCCGCGCGTGACTAGTCATGGAAAGAATATAACATAAACCCAACATTCTCCCACTTGTTGTTTTATTTCCATAGGGGGCCACAAGAGAGCTGAGTCATTAGCCCAGCTTTGCAACACCCATTGTTTCTCTACACAAAGAGAAATTCTAAGTGCTCACAAACTTTGTCAATGCATCTGCAACATTCTTCAAAGTGTCCACCTTTACCGGAAACACCCTTTTAGCCTCAACCATATATCTCACAAAGTGATATTGAACATCAATGTGCTTTGTCTTTGAATGATAAGCAGGGTTCTTAGCCAAGAAAATTGCACTTTGGCTATCACAGTCTATCCTTATAGCTTGCTGCACCAACCCCATGCTTGAACATAATCTCTGCAACCAAACTTCTTCCTTGCTTGCATGAGTGGCTGCCATGTAATCTACCTCTGTAAATGAAAGAGCCACTACAGGCTATGTTTTACTCATTCAACTGACTGCACCTCCAAATCGGCTAAACACATACCCACTTGTAGATCTTCTTTGGTCTAGATCTCCAGCCCAGTGAGCATCAACAAAACCACGAATGTCCAAAACTCTTTCCAATCCTGGTCTTCCTTGGTAGCACAAGCCATAATCACTAGTGCCACACAAATATATGAAAACCCACTTCATTTCTATCTAATGCTCCTTCCCTGGGTTTGACATAAACCTGCTCAATACTCCCACTACATGTGCAATGTCTGGTCTAGTATAGACCATTGCATAAATCAAGCTACCCATTGCACTTTCATATGGAACATGGGACATATCCTCCTCTTCTTCTTGTGTCTTGGGACACTGTTCAGCAGACAACTTTGTACCTACAGGAATTAGAAAATTCACCGGTTTACTCTCCTGCATATTGAACCTCTGCAATATAGTCTCAACATACTTCCTCTGGTTTAACCACAACTTCCTCTTTGCCTGATCTCTCTTAATTTCCATGCCCAAAATATAGTTTGCAGCACCATGATCCTTCATGTCAAATTTTGAGAACAGTTGGGTCTTCAAATCTTGGATAATTTCTTTGTCATTTCCAATCAACAACATATCATCCACATACAAAACCAAATAAATAACATGGTCACCAATTAATTTAAAATAAACACAGTGATCCTCCTTACTTCTGGTGAAGCCAAGTCCCCATATATAGGTATCAAATTTCTAATACCACATCCTGGGTGACTATTTTAAACCATACAAAGACTTCTTTAACCTGCATACCAGCTCTTTCTTCCCCTTCACCATAAAGCCTTCAGGTTGTTTCATGTATATCTCCTCTTCCAAATCCCCATTCAGAAATTTTGTCTTCACATCCATCTGCTCTACCTCAAAATCAAATGCAGCAGCAATAAATAAAAGTAATCTACTAGAAGTGACTTTGGCAACATGAGAAAAAATATCACCAAAATCAATTCCCGGCACCTGGGAATAACCTTTTTCTACCAACCAAGCTTTGTATTTCTCCACCTTGCCTTCTACATTCATCTTCTTCTTAAGCATCCATTTTCTCTTGATGGGCTTCCTTCCAGCTAGCAACTCCACCCGATCCCATGCCTCATTTTTATGCAAGGATGCCATTTCATCAACCATGGCCTCCTTCCAGAGTTTTCCATCCCCTGAATTTACTAACTCCCTGATGGTTTTGGGATCATCATCAGTTATAGTTAAAGAAAAATTTGAATGGAAAGGAGATGGACTATAACTTTCTAGTTGTCTTCTTTCCCAAATTGATCTTCTCACAGCTGGAGTTTGTGGCTCTTCCTCTTCTGAGTGGTTTTCTATTGTAGAGTCTGATTCATCCTCCTTTAGCTCAAACTCTATCTTTTCAGGTTCTTTTGGTAGGACTTCATTTTTAACAAAATCTTTCACCTCTCTAAACACCACATCTCAGCTATACACAACCTTCCTTGTTTTTGGGTTCCAAAGCTTGTAACCCTTTAAACCATCCTTATACGCAATAAAGATGCACCTTTCAAATTTATTATCCAACTTGCTCATTTTCTCCTTTGGAACATCTACATATGCATCACATCCAAATACATTGAGATGTGAAAGAGAGGGTTTCTTACCAGTCCATACCTCATGTGGAGTCTTATCCTCCAACGCTGATGAAGGTGATATGTTAACCAAGTAACATGCAATCTCCACTGCTTTTTCCCAGAATTATTTTCCTAACCCGGTACCACTGAGCATGATTCTTTCCTTTTCCATCAGCGTTCTGTTCATTATTTTCGCAACTCCGTTTTGCCGAGGTGTGTATGGAGTAGTCTTCTACCATGCTATACCACACTTCTTACAAAACTCTTCAAACTCCTTCATGTAGAACTCCCCACCATTATCTGTCCTCAGCACCTTTATCTTCTTGTCTGTCTGGTTTTCCACTAGAGCATTAAATTCTTTAAATCTGTCAAAGACTTCAGATTTCTTCCTCAAGAAATATATCCATGTATTCCTTGAGAAGTCATCTGTGAATGAAATGTTGGGAAAAATACTGAGAGGGGGGGGTGAATCAGTATTTAGAGCTAACTGACAAATTTTTAGTTTTCCTTTCTCTTAAAACCATATGTTACATTACTGCATCCAACTTGTATGTCCAGAGATCTTATCATGTCTTTACTTAGATTATTGCATCATTTATTCATCAGATAAGTAGCAAGCATGAATAGAAATAACTGTACAAACCATCAAACATAAGCAACACATGTGAACACTAGGATTTAAGGTGGAAACCCAATTCGAGAGAAAACCACCACTGCTGAAGTCTCTGTCTTCAATATTTTAGTACAAAGAAAACATATTACAATTTTTGTGCTGGCGCAGACTTATACCAGCACGCAGGCACCCACCTGCAGAAGGCTACAACATTCTCTCATTTACCAGCCTCTCCTAGAAGGGAGCTACAACCCCCTGATCATAACATCAGCTTTTATATACAGAAGGCTTCAACCGTTTGATCCACCGGATTCATATGTGTTCTTTTAGCAGACATGCGCCAGTTCTTCGTGACTTCGTCCGTCATTTAAGACCAAAGGTTCATTCAGATTTTACCGTTAAGAACAGAATTCGCACATCCAGATATCTCCAAAGATGATTCCTTTTCATCAACCTTCACACCACACCTTATTCATAATTCTCATTCCTTATATATTTTTTTCCCTTATTAAAAACCACGGGTCAAAACTATTTTAATTGCTAATGGTAATCTTTACAATATTTTCATTAGTTTGGCCCTTCGGGGTTTTTATATTTTTATTATTATTTTTTTTAATAAAATGTTTATCAATTTCAAAGAAATTGACAAACAAAAACAATATCCAATGCTTTCAAATAGATTAATATTTCAACAAAGCTTTGACCCCTGGCCCACATATGTGCCCCTTCGTCCCAAAATAAACTTCGCGCAAATCCAATGCCCGATCACTATTGGATTGCGACCCTTCAAGATCGACGGATACTGCTTGGGAAACTTGCACGAGCAATAACGCGCGATGGCACGTCGTACTCGTGTTATTCTTCACACATATTGATTAAACTCCGGGCAAGTCCGATGCATGATCACCGTCTGATTGCCCCCTTTCAGATCGACGGTGAAAAAGCAATTTTGCTGGTTGTCCTGGTATGGGCTTTAACATGCGAAGGCGCTTTTTAAAGGGTGGTTTTGAAATTTTTCTTGGGACACGTGTTGAATACTGAATGTAATCGCTGCCAATTCGTAAATACCACCTATCGTCCAAAGGTGGTGCGAAGAAACACACGGTTTCACTCCAAACCGCCGTCACTGTTCCTCTTGATCATGGTTCTGCCTTAGCACATGGTTCCGTCAGCCTTATTATTTAAATGATTACAACTCCACTTCAATTTTCCTTTATATATTCGGTTTATTCATACTCCAGGTTCTATTACACAGTCAACGCCGAGACTCATAGACTAACCAATACCACTGCATCTTTAGACCTTCCATACTAACATAGAGGCAGAGGCGTATAACCGCGAGAATTTAGGGGTTAATGTAATCAAAAAGCAGTCACCGAGGTTCATATCATATATTCAACAAATATATATATAAATCCATTGTCGATCGTATTAACATTTGTTCCTCGAACAACTTACAGAACCAGAGCACCATTAATCCCATCCATTATGCAGATTCACTTTACTGTGCCGTGACTGAAGTACATACAGTATTTATATAAATTAACACAGGGACGGAGTACATAACTGTAGATTCAAACATTCTCGCACATGCACAGGGATAGAGTATCACCAAAACTCAATCATACACCGGATTTCCTTTATCTTCCAACAGGATACATACATATTCCATCTTCAATTCTGCTAGAACCTCTTTGTCCCTGTTTCCTTGACTGATACTGCAGCTCTGTAGCTCAAACTGTAGATGCATTCTTTCTGTTCTTCTCTACTACATTTAGATGACAATTCATTTGCCATATCCTTTGCCATCAATGACAATATTTCCAACAATCTCCCCGTTTGGCATTGATGGCAATATTCTTCCGCTGATTGTGTTATAGAAACCTTTTGTTGCTTTTCCTCCCCCTTTGACATCAATGGCAAAGGGTTGACATTACCATTCTCCCCCTGATATCATGCTGCATCTGCATAATATAGCAAGATGACTTATGAAGGCCAACAGCACATCCTTTTCATATGACCAACACTCCCCCTTAGCCTGTGCATTCAGAGATGTCCAACAACACTTCACAGCCAATTTAATCTTCTGTATTTAAGCAGATCTGATCCTCTGCATGGCAGAGACTACTCCTAGCTTCTGTCTGAGATATTCGAACACTTCCCTGGGTAGAGGTTTGGTAAATATGTCAGCAACTTGTTCTTTGGAAGAAACATACTCCAATTTCACCTTTTGTTCTAGCACTTGTTCATATAAGAAGTGATATTGGATGGTAATGTGCTTGGTCTTGGAATGCATAACAGGATTCTTTGAGATACCGATGGCACTTGTATTATCACACATAATGGAGATAGGAGGTGAAAATTTAATTTGAAAGTCTTGTAGATTTTGCATCACCTAGAGAAGTTGAGTGCAACATGATGCTGCAGCCACATATTCTGCTTCTACTGTAGATAAGGCAATGGAGCTTTTCTTCTTGCTAAACCAAGATACCAACATGGGCCCCATAAAGAATGCACCACCACTAGTGCTTTTCTGATCATCAACACTTCCAGCCCAATCTGCATCAGTGTATGCATGAAGAGTAAGATTAGCATTCTTTGGATACCATAGTCCAAAGTCTTGAGTTCCCTGTAGATATTTGAATATTCTTTTCACAGCCTGAAGATGAGACTCTTTTGGATTGGCTTGGAATCTTCCAACAATCCCAACTGTATGCATGATGTCTGGTCTTGGCCCAGTGAGATAAAGTAGACTTCCTATCATAGATCTATATTCTGGTTGATTTATGGTGGGGGAATCATCATTAGAACTGAGATTACATCCAGTTATCATTGGTGTACTTACAGGTTTGCAATCTTCCATGCCATACTTCTTTAGGATTTTCTTGAGGTACTTTGCTTGTGATAAGAATATACCATCTGTTGCTTATTGCACTTGCAAGCCAAGAAAGAATGTTAGTTCCCCAAGTAAAGACATTTCAAATTCCTGCTGCATATCAGAAGCAAATTTCTGACTCATAGACTCTCTATTACTTCCAAAAATGATATCATCAACATATACAACCACAATCAATAGTTTATCATTTTCATTTTTTGTGTATAAGTTGCTATCAGCAGACCCTTTTGAAAATCCTTGTTGATGAAGATATTTGTTAAGATGATAGTACCATGCCCTTGGAGCTTGTTTGAGACCATATAGAGCCTTTTTAAGTCTACAAACAAGTTTTTCATCATTTCCCAATATGAATCCTTCTGGTTGTTCTATATAGACTTCTTCTTCTAGATCACCATTGAGAAAAGCAGATTTAACATGCATTTGATAAACTTTGATTTGTTGGAAGCTCGAAAAAGCAAGAAACATTCTTATGGCTTCAAGTTTGGCTACAAGAGCAAAAGTTTCTTCAAAGTCTATACCTTCTTGTTGAGCATACCCCTTGCAAACAAGTCTAGCTTTATTTCTTATAACATCCCCATTCTCATTTAACTTGTTTTTGAATATCCATTTGGTTCCAATGACATTTTTGTCCCGAGGTCTTGGTACTAATTCTCAAGTGTGATTCTTTTCAATTTGATCCAGCTCTTCATTCATGGCTTGAATCCAGCATTCATCTTTGCTGGCTTGACTGACACTGTGAGGTTCAATAGTGGACAGAAATGCTATATTTCTAGAGGATCCCACAAGAGTCCTTGTTGTTTGTACACCTGATCCCTTTTCTCCCAAAATTTGAGATTCTAGATGGTTCTTTTGAACATATTTGGATGGACCCTTTTCAAACAAATCATCTTTGGGTTCTTCACTGGGTTCACTGTTTGTATCATTACTATTTGATGTAAAAGGATATGTGTCATCATCATCTTCATCTGTTGTTTTCTTTTCTTCTTTTGGAGCTATAGGAGACTCATCAATAACAACATCAATACATTCAAAAATCTTCCGAAGTCTTTTATTGTAACATTTATATGCCCTACTCCTAGAGGAGTAACCAAGAAATATTCCTCCATCTGCTCTGGGTTCAAACTTGCCAAGTTTTTCCTATTTATTCTTGATAAAGCATTTTCTCCCAAAAATTCTAAAATGCTTTATAGTAGGAGGATTACCATACCAGAGTTCATATGGAGTTTATCACTATTTACAGGAACATGTGCTTTGTTGAGAATGTTGACTGCTATATGTGCTGCTTCTCCCCAAAATGTGTCAGGTGTTCTGGAATCATCAATCATAGCTCTAGCTGTTTATTGAACTGTTTTGTTCATCCTCTCTGCAATGCCATTCTGTTGTGGAGTGCCTGCTACAGAAAACTGTCTTTTTATGCCATGTTGTTCACAAAATTCAAGGAATTCATTGGATGTATATTCTCCTCCTCTATCAGATCTGAGAAACTTGATTTTTAGATCTAACTCATTCTCAACTAGTGCTTTGAAGATCTGAAATTTCTCAAATGCTTCATCTTTGTGTTTAAGCAGCCCAATCCAACACATTCTAGAGAAATCATCAATGAACAAGATATAGTATTCTTCACCACGTGGTGACTTTTTCCTCATAGGTCCACATATGTCGGTATGAATGAGTTCAAGAGGCTTTCTTGTTGATCCTTCATTGGCATTAAATTGTACTTTGGTTTGCTTGCCGAATTTGCAAGATTTGCATATGATATTTTCAGGTAGAGTAATATTGGGAAGATCACGAACAACTTTAAGTCTGCTTGATTTTTTGGTTTGAGAGAAGCTAAAATGCCCCAACCTTCTATGCCATAGCCAATTTTCTGAAGATTTACTCAAATAACATTGTTCTTTGCAGTTATTCAATATATATAGGTTGTTTGGAGTTATTTTCCCTTTGATAATTGCTTTACCTGTATCAAGATCACATACCACACATTCTTTTGAACTAAAAACAACTTCAGTTCCTTGATCACACATTTGACTTACACTTAACAAGTTATGCTTTAATCCATCCACATACATGACTTCATTAGCTTTCACTTTTTCTTTTAGAAACACAAACCCTTTTCCTTTAATGACCGCAGGAGTATCATTTCCAAATGTAACATTCTTTTCTTTTTCTAGAGCACTATAAGTAAGAAGTTTGTCTTTATCACTTGTCATGTGTCTTGAGCATCCACTATCAATGTACCATTGGTTTTCTTCATCTTTTGCAAATAACGCTATGCCACAATTTTCCACCTGTAATTCCTTATTTTTCCATAATTTGGAGCTTGAAGGAATGTGTTCTTTTGGCTGAACTTTTCTCCTGCATTCTGATTCTTCATGGCCAAAGTTATTGCAATAAGCACATTCAACTTCATTTTGAAGAGGAGAAAAGTTTTTATAAGTATTATTTTTTGTTTCAATATCAATCCTTTTCTTTCTTGCTTCTCTTATCACGATGGTTTTATATGCAACACATTGAACAACTTTATGACCAAAATTGTGACATGAGAAACATTGTCCATTGAAGAAGAAATTTTTGCGATCATAAAATCTTCTATATGAATTTATTTGTTGATTGGTGTTTCTTTGAAATCCATTCCTGTTAGTGTTCTTTGAATTGAGATGATCATGTTTTACCTGTAAATATTCTTTATTCCCTTGTTAAGTGGCAGCATGTTGTAAACCCGCTGTAACTGCTTTTAGATAATTTTGTACTGAAGCCTAGGAAGATTCTCCAATAAAACCAAGACCTGTCTTTATAAGAGGAGAACATTGTACCTTGATAATCTCATCTAACGTTTCAGATCCTTTAGCAAATCTAAGATTTAGAGTTTTTACTTTCCCAAGTTCTTTTCTTAGGCTTACTACTTCACAGTCTAATTTCTCATTGTGTTTTTCCTCTTCTTCAAGCTGATTTTTCAGAGTCTCTATGGTTATTTTATTCTCTTCTAAGAAAATTTTGAGTTTATTGTTTTCATCAAGAAAATCACTGTCTTCTAGAGCATCCACAAAAGTATCCTTTTCTTCTCTAGAATATTTTTCAAATGCCATGAGAAGTCTAAGATCTTGTTCACATTCTTCCTCACTATCAGATAACCCATCACTATCTTCATGAGTATAGTAACTCTTTTTAGTGCTAAAACGATTCTTATTCCTTCTTGCAACTTCCTTCCCCTTTTTATGCGTTTCTTTATAAGGACACTTAGCTGCATAATGTCCAACTCTTCCACAATCAAAACATTTGAAAGGAAGCTTACCTCTGAACCGTCCTGTCCCAAGTTGAAGTTTATTTACAAATTTTATCTCCTCTTCTTCTGAGATATATCCTGATCCTTCTATTTTTTGTACTTCCTTCCCTTTTGTGGAAGTTCTAAAGACTGCTTCTTTGACTTTAGATGGTCCTCCTCTTCTCATTTTATATGTAGTTAGTATGCCATGAAGTTGCACCACAGTAAGATTTTGAAGATCCTTCTTTTCTTCAAGAGCAGAAAATTTTGACTCAAATTTTGTTGTTAGTGATCTTAAGACTTTCTCAACCAAAGTAGATTCGGTTATTGTTTCTCCCAGATTTCTCATACGATTTACAATATCATCAAGACATAAAAAGAAATTGGCAATGCCCTCCTCATTATCCATTTTTAGATTTTCATATTGAATTCTGAGAGTTTGTAGTTTCGCACTTTTTACCTTTGCATCACCTTCATAACTTAGAATGATCTTGTCCCATATTGCCTTTGCTGTATTCAGCTGCATGACTTTGAAAAATTCTGATTCAGTTAGACTTCCCAATAGAGCATTGAACGCCTTTTCATTTGTTTCATAATTATTTCTTTCCGTTGGATCTGTTGGTACTGCAACTGGATATTGATATCCTCCTTCAACAATTTCCCATACCTCTGCTCCTAGAGATTGAAGATAAGATCTCATCCTTGTTTTCCAGAAGATTAAATTGTTTCCGTTGAAGAGTGGAGGCCTGATAGATGCTGTTCCATCTTGATTGCTTATCTTGCTTGATCTTCCTTCTAGCAGTTAAACCTTTTCAGAAGGACCCGCTCTGATTCCAATTGTTGGGAAAAATACTGAGAGGGGGGGGCTGAATCAGTATTTAGAGCTGACTGACAAATTTTTAGTTTTCCTTTCTCTTAAAACCATATGTTACATTACTGCATCCAACTTGTATGTCCAGAGATCTTATCATGTATTTACTTAGATTATTGCATCATTTGTTCATCAGATAAGTAGCAAGCATGAATAGAAATAATTGTACAAACCATCAAACATAAGAAACACATATGAACACTAGGATTTAAGGTGGAAACCCAATTCAGGAGAAAACCACAGCTGCTGAAGTCTCTGTCTTCAATATTTTAGTACAAAGAAAAAATATTACAATTTCTGTGCTGGCGCAGACTTATACCAGCACGCAGGCACCCACCTGCAGAAGGCTACAACCTTCTCTCATTTACCAGCCTCTCCTGGAAGGCAGCTACAACCCCATGATCATAACATCAGCTTTTATATACAGAAGGCTTCAACCGTCTGATCCACCGGATTCATATGTGTTCTTTTAGCAGACATGCACCAGTTCTTCATGACTTCATCCGTCGTTTAAGACCAAAGGTTCATTCAGATTTTACCATTAAGAATAGAATTCGCACATCCAAATATTCCTTCAGATATCTCCAAAGATGATTCCTTTTCATCAACCTTCACACCACACGTTCTTCATAATTCTCATTCCTTATATAGTTTTCGCCCTTATTAAAAACCCTGGGTCAAACCTATTTTAACCACTAATGGTAATCTTTACAATATTTCCATTAGTTTGGCCCCTCAGGGTTTTTATATTTTTATTATTATTTTTTTTAATAAAATGTTTATCAATTTCGAAGAAATTGACAAAAAAAACAATATCCAATGCTTTCAAATAGATTAATATTTCAACAAAGCTTTGACCCCTAGCCCACATATGTGCCCCTTCGTCCCAAAATAAACTTCACGCAAGTCTAGTGCCCGATCACCATTGGATTGCGAGCCTTCAAGATCGACGGATATCGCTTGGGCAACTTGCACGAGCAATAATGCGTGATGGCACGTCGTACTCGTGTTATTCTTCGCGCATCTTGATTAAACTCCGGGAAAGTCCGACGCATGATCACCGTCCGATTGCCCCCTTTTAGATCGACGGCGCAAAAGCAATTTCGCTGGCCGTGCTGGTATGGGCTTTAACGCGCGAAGGTGCTTTTTATAGGGTGGTTTTGAAAATTTTCTTGGGACACGTGTTGAATACTGAATAGAATCGCTGCCAATTCGTAAATACCACCTATCGTCCAAAGGTGGTGCGAATAAACCCACGGTTTCGCTCCAAACCGCTGTCACTGTTCCTCTTGATCATGGTTCCGCCTTAGCACATGTTTCCGTCAGCCTTATTATTTAAACGATTACAACTCCACTTCAATGTTCATTTATATATTCGGTTTATTCATACTCCAGGTTCTATTACAAAGTCAACGCCGAGACTCGTAGACTAACCAATACCACTGCATCTTTAGACCTTCCATACTAACACAGAGGTAGAGGCGTATAACTGCGAGCATTCAGGGGTTAATTTAATAAAAAACCAGTCACAGAGGTTCATATCATATATTCAACGAATATATATATAACTCCACTGTTGATCGTATTAACATTTGTTCCTCGAACAACTTACAGAACAAGAGCACCATTAATCCCATCCATTATGCAGATTCTCTTTACTATGCCGTGATTGAAGTACATACAGTAGTTATATAAATTAACACAGGGACAGAGTACATAACTGTAGAGTCAAACATTCTCGCACATGCACAGGGACAGAGTATCACCAAAACTCAATCATACACAGGATTTCCTTTATCTTCCAACAAGATACATACATATTCCATCTTCAATTCTGCTATAACCTCTTTGTCCCTGTTTCCTTGACTGATACTGCAGCTCTGTAGCTCAAACTATAGATGCATTATTTCTATTCTTCTCTGCTACATTTAGATGACAATTCCTTTGCCATATCCTTTGCTATCAATGACAATATTTCCAACATGAAACATAGTACACAGACTTATCTAGTGATGGAACTGACACAGGTCCAAACACATCACTGTGCACAAGCTCTAATATCTTGTTCGCCCTCTTAGCACCAGAAGGAAAACTCCCCTGATTCTGCTTCCCATATACACAATGTTCACAAAAATAAAAATCCAGAGAGCTATTAGACATACCTTCTACCATACCATTTCCATGCAATATCCGAAGCCCCTTCTCTCCAATATGTCCAAGCCTTTGATGCCATAGCATGGTCTTTTCTCTAGAGACCGCTAGGCTTTCCACTCCACTTTCGAGAACCACATAACTGTTGCACCCATCAATAACAATGCTGCTCTGAAGCTTGTATAGATTTCCAATGCGAACTCCCGACATTAATACCAGTGCTCCCCGAACCATCTGATAGGTATCTTTCTCGAACACTATTTTTACACCTTCATCATCCATATTTCTTATAGAAATAAGATTTCTGGCCAATGCAGGAATGTGCAAAACACCAAGAAGTGTTCTAATGCTTCCACCTTGTAGCTTCAGCTTGAATTTTCCATGTCCGATGATTCTAGCATTCCTATCATCACTTAAGAAGACATCACCGCCATCATATTTCTCATACTTGCAGAACCACTCCCTATGGGGAGTGAAGTGAAAGGATGCACCCGAGTCAATTAACCATGACTCATGATCTACATGTGTATTTGAAGAAGAAGAAAAATACACATCCCCACCTTCATCCAAGGTGGTTTTTTCCTCTACAGAAGGAGAATCATCAGATCCCTTTCCTTTCTTAGGAGCTTTAGATCCTCAGTCCTTTTTTTAGTTCCCTTATTTTCCGCACTTCCAGCGCACCTTTACAAAGTTTCCAGGAGATTTAGATATCCATCTAGATTTAGATTTTCCACTCAAAACCTTATTCTTGTTTCTGTTATGGGACCTTCCTTGTACAGATAAGGCATCTCCATTCTAGCCCTCCATATTTCTCCATCTTGTTTCCTCCGATAGCAAGGCTGAGACAATGCCATCAAAATTCAAGGTAGTTGTATTGCTACCTATTGCAATAACCAGACTGTCCCACGAATCTGGTAGAGAACACAACAAACTGATGCACTTATCTTCAGTTGAGATTTTAATAGCAACAGATGACAACTGACTTACCTAGTATTGAAGGCGTTCAGATGCTCTGTCACCGAGTCTCCATCCTTCATCCTTAGGTTATACAAATTTTTTCGTAGGAACAATTTATTCACCGAAGACTTAGATTGGTACAAAGTCCCTAGCTTGTCCCACAAGGTCTTCGATGTAGCTTCCCCAGATATATTCAACAATACTGAATTAGATACACACAACTGTATTGTGCTCTTTTCATTTCGATCTAGTTTCTTCCAGTCTTCATCTGACATTTTCGTTGGCTTAGTACCTGGATCTACTATGATACACTGGTCCTTATCCACTAGTAGATCCTCCATCTTGAGCTTCCACAAATCAAAACTCTGACCATTAAATTTCTCGATCTTTATCTTCCCATTGCTCGCCATATTCTTTCACCGCAAGAATCAATCCCGCAGATCTCCCACTGAACAGGGTCTACCTCAGGCCCAAGAAAAAAACCCCTCAGTAGTAAAGGCATCCCTTTGAAGCCAAAACAACTCTAATACCAAATTTAGGTTTTAAACTTGTACATAAATTTTCTACAAACGAATCTTTAAAACATAAAATAAACAATAGCAATAGCATAAAACATAAAACAAATAAACACAGAGATTTACCCCTGGATCCCAAATCGGGAGGACCAGCTTGATTTTTCATTATATTCCTTTTAGTGTTACAACACATATATATACTTGCCGAAGCATACATAAACCCCAATCCATTAACCTTGATTAGAACATAACCATAGTTCACTTGACCGGATCTACAAAATACTAAGGGCCAAAAACCATCATGCCCCAAAAGCATGTGAAAACCCATGCACAAAACCATGGGTGGGTCTGCCCACCAAAAATAAGGACCAAAAAATTTTCTGGGGCGCTGCCCCGGACCTCGACAGGGGGGGCTACCACCCCCCCATGAGCCCCCCATACGTTGCGCCCAACACAAAGTACACGGGGGGCTATCACCCCCCCTGTTACCCCCTGACACATGACTAGTCGTGGAAAGAATATAACACAAAACCAACAATATAGATCATAAATATTGATTGGTGTAAAAAAACCATCATTAGGTACACTAGTGGGAAAATAATAAATTGAATGACAGTTGTTAGAAAAAGAACCAGGATCAGATAAGATTTCAGGTTAGGAGACATCAAAGATAAATCAGTTTGAACAAATTTTCATATGCTTTGAACAATATAATCATCTTCCTAATATATTGAATGTGACAAACCATGTACTAGTGACTCGTTACAAACTAGACTAACATCATAATCATTAAAAAGGAATTCCAATATATAAATCACATGAAACCAATCGATATGTAGTGGATGAAAAAGAGGAACTTGATTCAACAAATAACCACTACAAGGAAAATACCTTCTAGTGGAAGTTTTTGCAGAAGCCCCTATAAACATATCCCAAAAATATGTTTGTAGTGGAGGTAACTGGCAGAGGTGGGAAAAAAGATGTTTTAGCGGATTTTTTTTGAATGGTGTGTCTAAAATACACAAACACATTGGTGATTTACTATCCATAAAAACATTGGTGATGCAATAACATGGTGCACAATCGAAAATTTATTTATATATATAAAAAAAACACAGTACAAAAAATAATGTAATGCATCGGTGCTTGAATAGTTAATAGCACTAGTTCCCTTCGCATAGTAAAAATTCTTGGTGCATACCAATAAGGAGCACCGCTATAGCTTTAAATATTAGAGAAATGTGGTGCTATTTTCCAATGACACCATGGCTTGAAAATATTAAAAAAATTCCTTGGGGAATCTTCTAAAGAGCACCGCTAGGCGATTTTTAAATTCTAAAAAAATAGCGGTACTATAGTAGAAACACAACATCGGTGTGGTACTTGTAAAGGAATGCCCTCGGGCGTCTAAATAAAAGTGGTGAGATATTTTTTAATTAAAAAAAATGTGGTGCTTTTGGACATATCCCACACCGATGTGTTTCTAAATGCATCGGAGGAGGGTTAAATAAAAAAACCCTCTCGGCCTTAATTTTCACTTTTACAATCTACAGTGAGGGAGAGCTCTGAATCACTGGTGCCACTCTTACCACATGAAAGCACCCTAACATCAGTGCTTCTCTTTCACGCCATCCTTCTGTACCATTCTCATTGTTTGAGTTTTCAATTTTTTCAAACCATCCTAAAATTTATTTTTCTCCATTACATGTCCACAATGTCTCCCCTCCGACAAAATGTCCTGGTAATGTCTATGTTTATTTGTAATTTATTCTTTTAGTGGATTAGAATTTTAAATTAGAGTAATTTTTCCACCAATATTCAATTAGTATTTACCGCGTGGTGCGTTCGATATTTTCAGCTCAAACCGATAATGGTGTACCCTATAAATTTGCAAGATGCACCATAATTCAGTGCTTGAACATAACAGATCGTCGTTTTTACGATGCATTTTGCAAACTAAAATGCATCAATATTGATGTGAAAGATTGTACATTAGTGTGGCATCCCCTATTCTTTTATATTTACCAAATACACTTCAAAATTAATATTTAAAAATATAGCCATAACTCAGTGAGTTCAATAACATGAATGTTCTGTACCTGTGAGTAAAGTTATGCATGTGCACCACTACACAAGTTTTTTGCACTGCTATAAAAAGTAAAAATTATGAACCAAAAATAGCGGGTCATACTTATGTGCACATCGATATCAACAAACTTATAGTTAAACGTGCACTGACATCGCTGCATGACTATGTTTTGAGTGCATCAATGTTTTTTATTTATTTTTAATTGAAAGTTATGTTTCCATATTTATAAATACATGTTTCGTTTAATAAAAAAAAATGTATTTTATGTATGATGTTGGTGTATTCTATATTTCAATTATGTTGCAGAGACCTCAGCAGAGGGAGCAGCATGAGCAGTAGGTAGACCCATACAATATGGTTCGAATATGGCAAGACCTCAGTAGAGGGAGTAGCAGGAGGAGCAGGTAGACCCATATAATATGGTTCGAACATGGCATGCCAGAGAGAAGGAGAGGGATTTATACCCTCTCCCTATTACCACAGTGAAGCGAGTGCGCTTGAGGAATGTAGGCCCTTGAGCGCCCTTGAAGAATGAACCACACTCTATCTTTTTCATGCATCTATTTTGCAATGGAGTGTGCAGGAGTAGGATTTATGTGTTGGTCCTAGTGAATGGTATAGGCCCACTAAGGAGGACATATATTTTATCACTGCCTATCCAGGAGAGGGGAATATTTTACCCAATTCCCTGATTTTCCCCATTGGGTTGTAGCTGAGAGTCAGCTTGCATATATTCTAAGATATGTTGGGCCTCATGCGGTCCATCCATAAACTTTTTAGGTTCGTGGTGGATAACTATGAATTTCTTCTTTTGCTACAGAGGAGGTTAGGTGCCTCTAGTTATTAGTCACCATCATTGCACAATCCAGTAGTGATGGGAAACACCTTATTTACCCTCTTTCATATTATTTTGATTCTTTGATTCAGGTTCCATGTTGCACCAGATGGCATGAAATGTTTTTGAGACAACTTTGCATGGTTTTAGATAGATGTTGTGCATTGAGACATGGCAGGGAGACCTTCCATTTTTCTTTCGATATTTTTTGATTATTTTTTGAGAGGTTTCCAGGGACGAGGTCTACATTTGTCTATCACCCTCCTAGGCCAACCATATTTTAGGTTTGGATGTGCATGTGGGGGAATATGATGCCAAAGAGGGGCCTACCTGAGTTTCCAACTAGGATTTCTCACAAGGCACTGGCACTACTAGCAGTGAGGATGACCATACATTTGTCATGTTGGTGTTTCCATATGCAGGGATTTATTAGAGAGGGTTTCCCAACATATTATTCACAATAGTTGAGCCTCCAGATGATAGAGGTAATATTAGAGTTTCTTTAAATTAATTAGTTAGTTTCATTTTCTTGTTTTAATGAATTAGAATTAAATTTATTCTAGCACATTATTTAACTTGTTTTATTAAATTTTCTAATTATTTATTTGTACTATATAGTTTGTAGATATCGATACATTCGATGGCGATATACCTCCTCCACCACCGGATGTCAGAGGAGATGAGGAGATTGGTGAGGCCCAAGAGGGTGAGGCACATCCTTAGGGGGGTGTGGGCATTCGAGGCAGTAGGGTTGGTCTGTGAGTTCAGATGGACTACTGTAATAGACTGGCCATAGTTTTATTTGATGCGGGAGTATATCATCGTGGATACTATTTCCGTGGGTATGTATAGGGACTGTTCGCAGGAGATGATGTCTCTTATGCAGCACATCATTGAAGCTATTAGGGTACTGACAATGATGACAGATGCATGTCAACATCATTATGTAGCGAAAGATGCATCAGATGAAGGTGGTGATGATGATGATCATGATGATGAGGGTGGTGATCATGTTTGATGCAGGGGAATTAGGCCCAAAAAAATACTTGGTATTTTAATAAACATAGGGGGTCTGATGTTTCTAATTTCTTATGTAATTATTAGTATCTTAAATAAATATAGTGAAGAATTGTACATTTTCTTGAATCATTGGAGAACATGAGAGAATTTAATTAGCTAGGAATGTGAAGAGATAATTAGTTTCAACAAATTTAGGGATTTAGTCTAGATTTAGGAAATATAGAATTTCAAGAGTTTTGTTGAGTGTTAAGGGAGCTGAATAGATTTATTATTAATTTGTATAAATAAGCCTCATATGCATTAAGGATATAGATCTGGAGAGCATGAGGGCTTCATTTTTATGGGAAAATAAGGTTTGTTCCTGTAAGCCTACGGGCAGTTGCAGAAAGGTCAATTGATTTTGAAGATCTGGCCGCAGACAAGGAGTTTGTAAATTGATTAAATTTGTTTATATAAAGGAGTTTGATTCTGAATTGTATGTGTGTAATGGTTTATTAGATTGATTTCTTATGTGAGGAAACTATTCAGAAATCTAATACTCAGAATTTATGAGTAGAAGTTGGAATGAAATTCTGTGATAAGGGTTGTATATATGTTTGAGGGGATCTGATAAGTTTATAATCTGGTCATCGATCTTTGAACAGATCTATGACACAGTGATAATTAAATCACTCCTATGAACTCGTTGTGTGAGTGAATACAGGGTCTGAAATCATTATGGAGTTAATGCATAAGCGATGCATTTGAGAAAAGAATGGAGAACGA
Organism: Pinus albicaulis; assembly: GCA_034641835.2. Taxonomy (NCBI): domain Eukaryota; kingdom Viridiplantae; phylum Streptophyta; class Pinopsida; order Pinales; family Pinaceae; genus Pinus; species Pinus albicaulis. The sequence continues at coordinate 517,849,584 of CM076570.1, forward strand.
GAAATCTGGAATCGAATTAAGGGAACCTGATCTGTTGAAATCGGCATTATCAACCAATGAATGGAAGAAGTGAGGGTAGAGGGGTTTAAAACCCATTTGAAGTTATTGAAGACAATTAATATAATGTAATTTTGTGCATTAAAGACTGAGGAAAACCGGCCCTATTTGAAACACTAAACTGGAGCATCGTCGAATGAAATCGAGTGAAAGCACCGAGCCATAAGTTATGGCACAGTTTGAAGAGAAGCGGAACTCTGGTTATGTAGCAGAGATCGAATTTAAAAAGGCGTGATCGAATAAGAAGGTGTTGGAGTTAATGAACTAGGAAATCAAATGGGAATTCGATAGTATCGAAAAGCAAGGAGCTGTGAGCACACAGCTTATCGAATCAATGCAACCGTGGTGAAGGATGAATGAGCAAGAGTGAGAGCTGAATTATATCTAGTGAAGGCACTGAAGAATTGGGCAGAACCCTGAGTCAAAAAGGAACCATAAGCGTTGAACAATAACGTTGGTTTTAAAACACAAACCCGACAGTCTCGCGTTCCTTTAAAATGGTAAGCAGTACTTCCATTTGGAACGCGATATCGGTCCCTGCATGACACGTGTTGTTAGGCAGTATTGTAAAACCATTTTTATCACATGGGGTTGAGGGATTAAACCTAGAGTAAGTTTATTACGCGACTATCATTGGATTTGTTGTGTGGTGTGCGATGAACGTGCAATCGTCGGATTGGATGGGCTGTTGAATGGTGGAAAAAAGGTGAGTTATGGCTATGTGGGGCCAAAAAATAGTATGTGTTGGCGCCTTGAGGGTTGAATCAAATTTGAACTTTGATTATTAAATGAAATGTTAGTTAGACACCCAGATTTATAATTGTAGCTCATAAAGGTTGCATTCATACCTTTGATACTTACTAATCAGTGATTAAATCATCAAATGAGGCTGTGAGGTCTTATGGTTTTACAACAGACAAGTTGTGTGTGAATGCAGGTATTGAAGAAGACAGTTCATGTGATGAAACTGTATTGAATGAAGCTGAAAGTTGCCAAGAGAGATATGATGATTATCTTTCATATGAAGATCAAACTGAATTACTGCAACAAAAGGAATTCATAAACTCCTTTTTTTGTGGAAGAAATTTTTTCAATGAAGACATGACATTTTTGTCTCATGATGATAAATTTATTGTTAATGATGATAGTGACAAATTGATTTTATTAAATGGCCAAGTGAAAAGTGATGGACAGATAACTGAAATTATTGCATAGATGGTAGATCAGAATTATTTTTTGATGAAAGCTGAAGAGGTAGTGACAGCAGGAAACTTGACTTGTGAAGATAACAAAGATTGTATAATTTTTTTCTCATATGAGATGACAGACTTGTGGCATGAGTTGAGTATTCTAGAGCAAAGGATAGAAACACAGAGAATAAGTGTTTAGATTGTAAAGTCCGAGTTGAATGGAAATGAAAAGGTTAATTTTTATGAACCAATGCAAGGAGACATCCTTAAAAAGGATGATGCAGAAGAGAAGCTAGCTGACAGCCTAGAGAATTATTTGAAGGATTGGAATCAGCATACTGACGTGCTGATGATAGAGCAACAAATTGAAATGTTGCCAAAGGAGGAAGAGACACAAAGATTTTATAATTTTGATGTTTGTTTTATGATTGCAAGTACTGATGGAAGGACTAAAGAATGTTTGGTCTAGTAGGAGAGGAAAAGAGATGGTGACAGTGACTAGAAATTTAAATACGAGTCCAAAGAATCGCTGAAGTCAGATAATGAAGAAATTGTCATGGGTGACAATCAGGAAGAGTTTTTCTGTAGAAGAAAACAAGAGGGTATGGATGATAGGGTGGTCATAAGAGCTCAGCAAGTAAAAGCTAGAGCAAAAGAAGAAGCAAGAGATCAGAAATTGGCAGTAAGGGTCCAGCAAGAAATGGCTCAGCAAGAAAAAATAAGAATTCAACAATCAAGATGGAGCAGTATCCAGTAGTCAGAAGATAAATTAGATCAGAAAATTGAATTGATAAGAAGGCTGATGGTGAAAGTGTTTGAGAAGAAGACAACAGCAAGAAAACAAAGAAGCAGAAGCAGCAGCAAAAGAAAGACAGAAAGAGAATGTAAAAGTGCAGCCAGTGGAGCAAGAAAAAATAAAATATGGAATCCTGGAGAAGTGCAGAAGAAGAATATTGCAACGGATGATCAGTTTCATAACAAAGTGTGGGATCTGGGAAGACAAGGATTGAAAGCACATGTTCAGGAGATAATGAATCATTTTAACCTTGGGAGTGTGATGCAGGGGCATTAGGCCCAAGAAAATACTTGGTATTTTAAGAAAATTTCCAAGCAAGATATGATGATTATCTTTCAGATGAAGATCAAACTGAATTACTGTAGCAAAATGAATTCATAAACTCCTTGTTTTGTGAAAGAAATTGTTTCAATGAAGACATGACATTTTTGTCTGATGATGATAAATTTGTTGTTAATGATGATAATGAAAAATTGATTTTATTAAATGGCCAAGTGAAAAGTGATGGACAGATAACTGAAATTACTGCAGAGATGGTAGATCATAATTCTATTTTGATGAAAGATAAAGAGGTAGTGACAGTAGGAAACTTGACTTGTGAAGATAGCAAAGATTGTATAATTATTTTCTCAGATGAGATGACAAATTTGTGGCATGAGTTGAGTATTCTAGAGAAGAGGATAGAAACACAGAGAATAAGTTTTCTGATTGTAAAGGCAGAGTTGAATGGAAATGAAAAGGTTCATTTTTATGAACCAGTGCAAGGAGACATCCTTGAGAAGAATGATGCAGAAGAGAGGCTAGCTGACAGTCTCGAGAATTATTTGAAGGATTGGAACTAGCATACTGATGTGCTGATGACAAAGCAACAAATTAAAATTTTGCCAAAGGAGGAAGAGACACAGAGATTTTATCATTTTGATGTTTGGTTTATGATTGCAAGTACTGATGGCAGGACTAAAGAATGTTTGGTCCAGGAGGAGAGGAAAAGAGATGGTGACAGTGACTGGAAATTTAAATACCAGTCCAAAGAATTGCTGAAGTCAAAGAATGAAGAAATTGTCATGGGTGACAATCAGGAAGAGTTTTTCTGTAGCAGAAAACAAGAGGGTATGGATGATAGGGTGGTCGTAAGAGCTCAACAAGTAAAAGCTAGAGAAAAAGTAGAAGCAAGAGATCGGAAATTGGCAGTAAAGGTCCAGCAAGCAAGTGCTCAGTAAGAAAAAATAAGAATTCAGCAATAAGGATGGATCAGTATCCAACAGTCAGAAGATAAATTAGATTAGGAAATTGAACTAATAAGAAGGCTGATGGTGAAAGTGTCTGAGAAGAAGACAATAGCAAGAAAACAAAGAAGCAGAAGCAGCAACAAAAGAAAGACAGAAAGAGAATGTAAAAGTGCAGCCAGTGGAGCAAGACAGAATAAAATATGGAAGCATGGAGAAGTGCAGAAGAAGAAAATTGCAGTGGATGATTAGTTGCATAACAAAGTGTGGGATCCAGGAAGACAAGGACTAAAATCACATGATTAGGAGATCATGAATCATTTTAACCTTGGGAGTCTGATGCAGGGGCATTAGTCCTAAGAAAATACTTGGTATTTTAATAAACATAGGGGGGTCTGATGTTTCTATGTTCTTATGTAATTATTAGTATCTTGAATAAATATAGTGGGGAATTGTAAATGTTCTCGAATCATTGGAGAACATGAAATACTTTAATTAGTTGGGAATGTGAAGAGATAATCAGTTTCAACAAATTGAGGGATTTAGTCTAGATTTAGGAAATCTAGAATTTCAAGAGTTTTGTTGAGTGTTAAGGGAGTTGAATCGATTTATTATTAATTTGTATAAATAAGCCTCAGAGGCATTAAGGATATACATCTGGAGAGCGTGAGGGATTTATTTTTCTGGGCAAAGAGGGTTTGTTCCTATAAGCCTACAGGCAGTTGCAGAAGGGCCAATTGATTTTGAAGATCTAGCCACAAACAAGGAGTTTGTAAATTGATTACATTTGTTTATATAAAGGAGTTTGATTCTGAATTGTATGTGTGTAATAGTTTATTAGATTGATTGCTTCTGTGAGGAAACTATTCAGAAATCTAATACTCAGAATTTATGAGTAGAAGTTGGAATGAAATTATGTGATAAGGGTTGTATATATGTTTGAGGGGATCTGATAAGTTTATAATTTGGTCATCGATCTTTGAACAGATCGATGACATAGTGATAATTAAATCACTGCTAAGAAGTCATTGTGTGAGTGAATGCAAAGTCTAAAATCATTGTGGAGTTAATGCATAAGTGGTGCATTTGAGCAAAGAATGGAGAACGAGAAATATGGAATCAAATTAAGGGAACCTGATCTGTTGAAATTTGGATTATCAACCAGCGAATGGAAGAAGTGAGGGTAGAGGGTTTTAAAACCCATTTGAAGTTATTGAAGGAAATTAATATAATGTAATTTTGTGCTATAAAGACCGAGGAAAACCGGCCCTGTTTGAAACACTAAACTGGAGCACCATCGAATGAAATTGAGTGAAAGCACCGAGACATAAGTTATGGCGCAATTTGAAGAGAAGGGGAACTCTAGTTATGTAGCAGAGATCGAAGTTAAAGAGGCGTGATCGAATTAGAAGGTGCTGGGGTTAATGAACTGGGAAATCAAATGGGAATTCAATAGTATCGAAAAGCAAGGAGTTGTGAGCACACAGCTTATCGAATCAATGCAACCGTGGTGAAGGATGAATGAGCAAGAGTGAGGGAGGAATTATATATATTGAAGGCACTGAAGAATTGGGCGGAACCCTAAGTCAAAAAGGAACCAAAAGCATTGAACAATAACGATGGTTTCAAAACACAAACCCGATAGTCTCGCGTTCCTTTAAAATGCTAAGCAGTATTTCCATCTGGAATGCGATATCGGTCCCTGCATGACACGTGTTGTTAGCCAGTATTGCAAAACTATTTTTCTCACATGGGGTTGAGGGATTAAACCTCGAGTAATTTTATTACGTGACTGTCGTTGGATTTGTTGCGTGGTGTGCGATGAACGTGCAACCGTCAGATTGGATGGGCTGTTGAATGGTGGACGAAAGGTGAGTTATGGCTACGTGGGGCCAAACAATAGTATGTGTTGGTGCCTTGAGGGTTGAATCAAAGTTAAAATTTGATTATTAAATGAAATGTTAGTTAGACACCCAGATTGATAATTGTAGCTTATAAAGGTTGCATTCATACCTTTGATACTTATTAATCAAGGACAGATGCATGAATATAATTACATTCTCATGTGAAGAACTGGTGTGCTATCATCATTATGTGATGGTTTTAAAACCATAGAGTGGGACGATATGTGAAGTCTCGTGAGTGAGACTTATATTATGGTTTTAATTGTGATATTTGAGTATGAATTCGAATAATTATAAGAGAGATTTTGGTTATGGTTTTACCATTGAGAATTAAAAGTAGTGTTCCGCACATTATTGAAAAAATTTCCCAAATTTAGGGTTAGTTGTGTTTAAAATTAAAATGCATTTTTATATGCATTGGAAAGAGGTAAGATTGTGAGTATTGGCAGGGTAACCTGCCATCAGGTGGTATCAGAGTTGGAATAGCTCATTTGAAAATTAATTGTGGAATGCATGTGTGCTAAAAGTAATGAGGAAAATTTGAAGTTTTAAATATGTTTAACAGAAATTACAGATTTGATTAGATGTGAGCACAGGTGTGATGGTGATGGAAAAGAGATCAGATTTAAATCTGACAGGATAGCATGCAGTGCAGCAGAGCATTGGGAAAAATTGTAGAAACAATTGCAAATGGATGTTGAACAAACCTTGAAGGTGAGGTATTTTTTATTCTGTTTGAAGAATTTTGTTTGCAAATGTAGATTGCAGACAAGTGAGGAGCATCTCAGCAAGAAGATTAAAGCTTTGAAAAGCAGTGATGAAGGAAGCGAGTGAAGGTTTCTAAGGTGAAAAGAGAGGGTGGCAGAACCTAGAGAAATTCTAACATAGGTTGGTTGAAAAGAACAATTGTGTTATTTAGAGGGTGCAGAGGAGTGAAGCCTGAAGAAGAAAAGAGGATGCTCAAGAGATTCCAGACATAGTGGACCTATACTTTCCAAAAGAGCGGATCCAGAGAGAGGATTGGTGAGGTAAGTTGTAACAAGGAGGACTTGTTCTTGCAGAGGTTTCAGTGCAGCCCGTGATGAATGAGTAAGAACTCTTGAAGGAGAAGATGGCTACTAATAGTCATAGCAGAGATAGTAGAGGTTTTGAGAGAGGCCACAATAGAATGAATATGAAGAAAGAGGATGTCAAGACAAATGGCATACAGAGACAGTTAGAGAAGGAAGAGTATGAGAGAGAGGTAGCTGAGATCAGAGAGCAGTTTAATAAACTTGATGATAGAAGACCAGATATGGGGTTTTCTTGTAAGAAGAAAGGTAAAGTGGAATCGACTACAAATGAAGAAAGAGAAGATGATACATGCTCAACAGAAAGAGAAATTATTCAGGATGATTAAGTATTTGGAGAAAAACTTGAAGACTTAAAATTCAAGTGAGACCAAGAGGTTGAATGGCTTTACATCTGACAAATTTTGTATGTTTGCAGGAAAAACATGTTGAGAAGGACAAACTGATGATATTTTCACAAAGGAAGAAAATGGGACATCCATATATTTTGAAAATGTCCATGCACAGTTAGAGAAAAGTTTTACTTTTCAATACATTGGAAGCAGAAGAAATTTAAGTTATGATGATGGCAAAAAGCTAGAAATTGAGAAATCAATTGGACAACTTTAAGAAACTGAAGAGAAGACCATTGAATAATTTCGGAATTGTATTGAGGACTTGGAACAACAGGAGGATTTGGTCATTAAATCATCAAATGAGGCCGTGAAGTCTTATGGTTTTACAACTAAAAATTTGTGTGTGAATGCAGGTATTGAAGAAGACAGTTCATGTGATGAAACTGTATTGAATGAAGCTAAAATTTGCCAAGAAAGATATGACGATTATATTTCAAATGAAGATCAAACTGAATTACTGCGACAAAAGGAATTCATAAACTCCTTTTTTTGTGAAAGAAATTGTTTCAATGAAGACATGACAGTTTTGTCTGATGATGATAAATTTGTTGTTAATGATGATAATGACAAATTGATTTTATTAAATGGCCAAGTGAAAAGTGATGGACAGATAACTAAAATTATTGCAGATATGGTAGATCAGAATTCTATTATGATGAAAGTTGAAGAGGTAATGACAACAGGAAACTTGACTTGTGAAGATAGCAAAGATTGTATAATTGTTTTCTCAGATGAGATGACAAATTTGTGGCATGAGTTGAGTATTCTAGAGCAGAGGATAGAAACACAGAGAATAAGTGTTCAGATTGTAAAGGCAGAGTTGAATGGAAATGAAAAGGCTCATTTTTATGAACCAGTGCAAGGAGACATCATTGAAAAGGATGATGCAGAAGAAAGGCTAGCTAATAATCTCGAGAATTATTTGAAGTATTGGAATCACCATACTGATGTGTTGATGACAGAGAAGCAAATTGAAATGTTGCCAAAGGAGGAAGAGACACAAATTTTTTATAATTTTGATGTTTGTTTTATGATTGCAGGTACTAATGGAAGGAGTAAAGAATGTTTGGTCTAGGAGGAGAGGAAAAGAGATGGTGAGAGTGACTGGAAATTGAAGTACCAGTCCAAAGAATTGTTGAAGTCAGAGAATGAAGAAATTGTCATGGGTGAAAATCAGGAAGAGTTTTTCTGTAGCAGAAAACAGGAGGGTATGGATGATAGGGTAGTCATAAGAGCTCAACAAGTAAAAGCTAGAGCAAAAGAAGAAGTAAGAGATCAGCAATTGGCAGTAAGGGTTCAACAAGAAAGGGCTCAGCAAGAAAAAATAAGAATTCAGCAATCAAGATGGAGTAGTATCCAACAGTAAGAAGATAAATTAGATCAGGAAATTGAATTGATAAGAAGGCTGATGGTGAAAGTTTCTGAGAAGAAGACAGCAGCAAGAAAACAAAGAAGTAGAAGCAGCAGCAAAAGAAAGACAGAAAGAGAATGTAAAAGTGCAGCCAGTGGAGCAAGACAGAATAAAATATGGAAGCCTGGAGAAGTGTAGAAGAAGAATATTGCAGCAGATGGTCAGTTGCAGAACAAAGTGTGGGATCCGGGAAGACAAGGAATGAAAGCACATGATCAGGAGATCATGAATCATTTTAACCTTGGGAGTCTGATGCAGGGGCATTAGGCCCAAGAAAATACTTGGTATTTTAATAAACATAGGGGGATCTAATGTTTCTAATTTATTATGTAATTATTAATATCTTGAATAAATATAGTGAGGAATTGTAAATGTTCTCGAATCATTGGAGAACATGAGAGAATTTAATTAGCTGGGAATGTGAAGAGATAATTAGTTTCAACAAATTTAGGGATTTAGTCTAGATTTAGGAAATATAGAATTTCAAGAGTTTTGTTGAGTGTTAAGGGAGCTGAATAGATTTATTATTAATTTGTATAAATAAGCCTCAGAGGCATTAAGGATATATATCTGGAGAGTGTGAGGGCTTCGTTTTTCTGGGAAAATAAGGTTTGTTCCTGTAAGCCTACGTGCAGTTGCAGAAAGGTCAATTGATTTTGAAGATCTGGCCACAGAGAAGGAGTTTGTAAATTGATTATATTTGTTTATATAAAGGAGTTTGATTCTAAATTGTATGTGTGTAATGGTTTATTAGATTGATTGCTTCTGTGAGGAAACTATTCAGAAATCTAATACTCAAAATTTATGAGTAGAAGTTGGAATGAAATTTTGTGATAAGGGTTGTATATATGTTTGGGGGAATCTGATAAGTTTATAATCTGGTCATCGATCTTTGAACAGATCTATGACACAGTGATAATTAAATCACTCCTATGAACTCGTTGTGTGAGTGAATACAAGGTCTAAAATCATTGTGGAGTTAATGCATAAGCGATGCATTTGAGTAAAGAATGGAGAACGAGAAATATGGAATCGAATTAAGGGAACCTGATCTGTTGAAATCGGGATTATCAACCAGTGAATGGAAGAAGTGAGGGCAGAGGGGTTTAAAGCCCATTTGAAGTTATTAAAGGCAATTAATATAACGTAATTTTGTGCAGTAAAGACTGAGGAAAACCGGCCTGTTTGAAACACTAAACTGGAGCATCGTCGAATGAAATCGAGTGAAAGCACCGAGCCATAAGTTATGGTGCAGTTTGAAGAGAATCAGAACTCTGGTTATGTATCAGAGATCAAATTTAAGGAGGCATGATCGAATAAGAAGGTGTTGGGGTTAATGAACTGGGAAATAAAATGGGAATTCGATAGTAGCGAAAAGCAAGGAGATGTGAGCACACAATGTATCGAATAAATGGAACCATGGTGAAGGATGAATGAGAAAGAGTGAGGGTTGAATTATATATAGTGAAGGCACTGAAGAATTGGGCAGAACCCTGAGTCAAAAAGGAACCATAAGCGTTGAACAATAACATTGGTTTTCAAACACAAACCCGACAGTCTCGTGTTCCTTTAAAATGGTAAGCAGTATTTCCATTTGGAACGCGATATCGGTCCCTGCTTGACACGTGTTGTTAGGCAGTATTGTAAAACCATTTTTATCACATGGGGTTGAGGGATTAAACCTAGAGTAAGTTTATTATGCGACTATCATTGGATTTGTTACGTGGTGTGCGATGAACGTGCAACCGTCGGATTGGATGGGTTGTTGAATAGTGGGAAAAAGGTGAGTTATGGCTACGTGGGGCCAAATAATAGTATGTGTTGGCGCCTTGAGGGTTGAATCAAATTTGAACTTTGATTATTAAATGAAATGTTAGTTAGACACCCAGATTGATAATTGTAGCTCATAAAGGTTGCATTCATACCTTTGATACTTATTAATCAAGGACAGATGCGTGAATATAATTACATTCCCATGTGAAGAACCGGTGTGCTATCATCACTATGTGATGGGTTTAAAACCATAGAGTGGGAGGATATGTGAAGTCTCGTGAGTGAGACTTATATTATGGTTTTAATTGTGATATTCGAGTATGAATTCGAATAATTATAAGAGATATTTTGGTTATGGTTTTACCATTGAGAATTAAAAGTAGTGTTCCGCACATTATTGAAAAAATTTCCCAGATTTAGGGTTAGTTGGGTTTAAAATTAAAATGCATTTTTATATGCATTGGAAAGAGGTAAGATTGTGGGTATTGGTAGAGTAACCTACCATCAATGTTGCTTCTGGTAGTATCACCCCATCGGATCATGGTTGTCAAGGTGTCGGTGATCCATTTAGAAGTTAACCTCCTCAATTTCCAGATGATGAGATGCCAGAGCTAGAGGACGTGCTTCATGTTTCTCCTGACATAGCAGACCAACCACCTCCTCCTCCACCTATGAGTTTGATAGACTGTGTTGATGGAACAAATATAGTTGACCATCCACCGTCTTCTATTGTAGACCAACTTCACACTACATCTATTTTATCGAATATTTGATTGCACTTATTTGACTTGATGTAGTTATATATATATATATATATATATATATATATATATATATATATATATTTCATTTTTTATGTTCATGTTCATGTACTTTATAATTTATATATTGGTGTTGATGTGTATATTGTAAGGTCATGTTAGATATGTTTATTTAATGTCCTTGGAGATAGATCTGTATGTGATAACAGTTATTTGACATGAGATTTATATTATTTTTAGGATGTGTGTGGTGATTTTGTTATATTATAATGTTTTTGTTTTCTTAGATGTGATGATGATGATGATGCCCTATTAGATTATTAGATTTGTGTGCTAGCTAATGACGTTTATATGTGCTAGAGGTGTATATAATTAGATAATGGTGGTGAATTTGAATGTGTATAGTAGATGATGTTTATGATTGTTAGATGGTTATCATCATGATGTTTTTTTATGGAATAATATTTATTATAGCTTATTTATTGGTGAACTTATATCAAATTTTTATATATGAAATTGCATGCAAAACAACTTACTTTAAAAAAAAAATCAAAGATATTTTTATAAATTACAAAGTTTAGAATGGTTGAAACTATGATTGTAAAATTAGGTTGATATAATAAGTTGATATGCATTTAGGTTGTTATAATATATATGTAGTTGACATTGAAATATTTTATTTATAATTCATGTTATCCACATTCAAATGTTAAAATATGCCCCCTCATAATATTTCCCTGTATGAATACATTTAATTATTTTTATTATTAATTTTTTGTAAAGTATTACATATCAAATTCATATTAAACATGGAAAGTTTTACAAAAATCCCTCATACATTGAATTAGAAGGCAACAATTAATGGAATAAGAATTCTCTCAATATTTCTCATTAAAGTGAAAATATAAGAAAATTTTCAATTTAAATTACTTTACTTTTATCTATATAAAGTATCTAAAAAATTATGCTATTTAATATGGACATTGAAATATTTTTCTTATGGTTGTTAGTAACTTTTTTTTGTTATAAATATACTTTTGTTTTAAATATCACATGTAAATGGAACATAGAATGAATTACACATAATGGAATATCAATAATACTATTTCTTGTCATGTGAAAATATTACATTTCTTCCTTGTAGTAAAAAATAAATTATATTATTTTACTCACTACATTTCTTCTTCATAATAAAAGCTATTTTTTTAAAAAACTTTTGGTTACTTTATATCTCTATATAAAGTTATATAAGATTAAGGTGTAAATTGAAGTGTTGTAATTATGACTGACATTAATTTCTTTTTTCATTACTATTTTAAATTTATTAATTTAAATTATTATTTTAATATTTTTAAATGTAATGTTTCATGACAACATCTCTCCCATGCTAAGTTGTAGAGCGCCTCTCCAGGCAATTATTTTAAATTTAATATAACTTAAAAATTATATTTTTTATGAAATTTAATTTATTTCTAAAGTTATGAGATTTTCAAGCAATTTAAATTTAATATTTATTGCAACTCTTACCAATTTAAATTAGAAATTTCTCTCTCTAAAGATTAGGAGAAATAAATGTAAAATGATAAGGCTTCAAGTAAAGTTACTTGTAGTTAGATATTTCCTCTATTGGAAGTTCTCCCTTAAAGAGGCAAGTGAATTTTATCTAGTAATAAAGATATACCAATTTGATGTTATTTTGGTTCTTTATTTGCTACTGTACTGGTTTAAATTTAACTCTTTTTAATAATCATTATGAGTTAAATAATACAAAAATGATAATAAATTAGATTTAAACTTTGACAAATAATATATTTGATTATTTCTTAATGAGAAACTCAGAAAATATTATTTTTTCCACATACATATCATGAGATAGTCATTAAAATTCATGTTTTTCACATTTCTCCTCACCAATATTACATCATGTTCACAATGATAAAGACATGTCTACTTTAAATAATATAGTTATAATTACATAAAAAATAGATATTTATTTCACATAATCTAAATAGGAGACAAAAATGCATCACCGAGTCTATTTGAGAGTCAAAAAAATTCCTCTTCATCACCATCACAAATTTGATGTGCTTGATATGTGCCTATTTGAGAAGGGTTGTGACCTTGAATCATTATTATCATAGATAATTTACATAATTGGAAATACTTAGTTTTAAGTACTGTAAAAATGTTTCCACTGCAAAGATCGTGTAAATTTTTTTGTGAATCTTACTAATTATATTATAAAATGTCAACAAGCTGAATAAAAAAATAATATACTTAGCAAAATAATGACAACAAAAACATACACCAATAGTATAAATGATGAAATGATAAGTACATATCTCTCTCCATTGTCATCACCCTAATTATCTTCCTCGCTTAGCATGATAACATTTTCATTCTAAAAAATATGTTTTGATCTAGGGTCATGTCTTAATACAAACCACCAATCCCTATCCAACACAAATGGGTAAAAAAACATTTGGTTGCAGTATTGTTAGAAAACATAAGGCTCCCTAGCTTCATACCACATCTTTCTAGAGTTGAAAGATATCAACCCACTATCGCGATCTTCCTTTACATTATTCTAATAAAAGGTATCCCACCACTTGCACCTAAAAATAGCACATTGGAAAGAAGAGAATTCCACTTGATCTCTCTCCATTGTCATCACCCTAATTATCTTCCTTGCTTAGCATGATAACATTTTCATTCTAAAAAATATGTTTTGATCTAGGGTCATGTCTTAATACGAACCACCAATCCCTATCCAACACAAATGGGTAAAAAAACATTTGGTTGCAATATTGTTAGAAAACATAAGGCTCCCTAGCTTCATACCACATCTTTCTAGAGTTGAAAGATATCAACCCACTATCGCGATCTTCCTTTACATTATTCTAATAAAAGGTATCCCACCACTTGCACCTAAAAATAGCACATTGGAAAGAAGAGAATTCCACTTGAATGATCTTTTGTATCTTTCCAACGTAACCTAATATCCCATGCATTAGGTTTTTATCGTGATGAATAGCACAACTAGATTGGTGGAACTCAACTTCCACTCCAAAATCTTGTGTCATTAATATCCATCATCGACATCCTCCTTGCGAAAATGATTTCCATATGCCCACATAGATAGGAAAAAATGAACCTATAAAAAAGTGAAAAATTCAGAGTGTTATGTATCTAATAACGCAAACATAATATATATATATATATATATATATATATATATATATATATATATATATATATATATATATAAAATTGTGTGTGTCCATGTTACAATTCAAAGGTGCAGTATGAAGTTAAAACTGTATAGAAAGATAATATAATTACCGAGTTGTTGCACCCAATCCTTATGTTTAGTGCATCCTCTTTAACAAACGAATAATGACCATGTGCACCATATTTATCTCTGACTTGATGAACAACCCAACTGTTAGGGCATGTCATGGCATATTTTCTTTTAAATGATCAATATAAGGCACACTTTTACCATTCAACATTTGAATTATTTTATGTCACTATCCCATTTCCTCCTCTTATCTTTGTACAATGCAACCCACGGTTGTATTGCTTCCATATTGTAAAGAATGAATTTGTTGATGGATTCAATTTTTTAGGAGGACCATGTGCCTCAATATCTTATGAGGAGGACCATGTGGCTTCCCCTTTTCTTTCATTATGATACTGGCATGCCCACATTTAAGACATATCTCTTTGTATGCATATTCTTCTATGTATATAATACAATCATTCAAACATGCATGCTATGATATGTACTCAACACCCAACATTTTCAAAAACTCCTTTTCCTACTCTCAACTACCTGGAAAGATATTATCACTCAGAAGAAATTTATATTTGACTATCCTATAGTTTGTGGGGAATAGAATTGTACAATATCAATATTTAACACTCATAAAATCAACAATTTTTAAATTTGATTGTGTGAAAAAATATAAGGAACTTGATGGATCATGCAAGTCAATTACCTCAATATTGGTGAGAAACATGCATTCGACATGCCAAAATTTTCTTTCATGCTGTACAACAACATCGTTTTCCCCAGCCAAGTAGAATTTGACTTGCCACCAAGTCCAAAGAAAGGGGTGGTGGAAGCAGATTTCAGGCTTTAGAATAAAGTATTAGTGATACGAGCATCATCCCCTAGCTCATTGTTTTGGAATGAATTTAAAAATATTTTTTCCATGGCAGTGGTATCCTGTAAGTAATAATCCATACCAATCTCCATTGGATTACCTCCTACATTGCCAACTTGTGATGAAGAACTACTATTGATGTAGTCATTCTTAATTGGTGAATCTGGATGTAGTGGGAATTGAATAGGTGATTGATTCAACCATTCCTTGTATTCTTCCTCTCTGATTATTTCTCTTAATGCAACGTTCTCTCAAGTTGAAATTGTAGTGGGGTTCTCTGGAAGATGGTAGGTGAGTTGGTCATCATCACTAGAATCATAATTTCAAAAATTATTGAAAATCATTAGTACAATATCGTTGGACATCTAATCCTATATGGGTAGGTGTGGAAGCCGAATGGACACAAGGAGTCCAAGTGACCTTTGAATTTGGAATCCAAGAGTCACACCATTGTATTATAAATGTATATCTATGGTGAATAATAACATAACTCACACTTATCCTATATTTATATGTGTGTGTTCTCCATTTACCATGTGTGTGTTTAACATGGTATCAGATCTTAGGCTAGGCCTGGGCACTTTCAGAATCTTTTGACTACCATTTTAATATTTGGCCTGTCAGCGATATCCGCTCCACCTAAGCGCTCTTTTGAGCTCTTCTGCCAAACTTGGAGCACTCTGTCAAGAATATATCCAGTTACTATTCTGCATGTCCTTTCGTGGGCTATCAAGGTTTTGAGCATTGTTTCTCCTTTTTGGATGGAACTTGACGAATGGGAGGCACATATTTAAGAGGCTCCCCATTAGCCTAGTCATCATATGTCTTGAATTGTGATTTTGCTTGTTTTATATTTTTATCGCTCACTAGCTCTGTAATATAAACCCCTTTTTTACTAGAAAATGTCCCTTCTAGCATGTCGAATATCATGATATCATTCTCTGAAATCACATCATGTAGACTTCGCTCTTGAAGCTGTTCCAACCTCTTTATAAATTCGGTAAAAGTTTCGTTAGGAATAATTTTCATTACTATTGACAGAGCATAAATGGCTGCTTGAGATTCCAAACATCCTGAATTCGTCATTCTTGTTAGGATATTCCGACACATAGGAAATTTTTAAGAATAACTTAGTCTAGTGTAGAGTTAGGTAAAGTGTGTTTCTTTACCATGTACATTTGTAACTTATAATCCGACGGTCACGATTTTTAGTGATTCGACGATTATCTCTCACCTTGGTATTAACAACACTTGATCTGTTGCTTAGCACCCGATTGGTCAATGATCTCTATTTAAAGAGCATGGAGGGTCATTTTTCTGGTAACCGTTTATGAGAGAAACATATGTAACTTTTTTTTATATTAATAAATTGCCTGAAGTGGTTGTGTTGGCTCAGGCCGTGGACTGTTTCTCTCTTTGAGGGTTTTAACTACATGATTATATTGGTGTATTGATTTGCGATCTATTTGTGAGCGGTGACATTTGGTTCTTGATATAAGGAACTTACCCTGTAAATTCCTACATGGTATCAGAGCTATTTTGAGGGCTGCATCCATTGTTGATCAAAATCTGAAGTGGATTTGACTGCATGTGAATTTCGTTTTGTAGATCTACTATTTATGAACATTTTTGTGCTTAGAGAACTACTCGTTTGTGTCCAGAGCGTCTTTTATAGTGAGGAATGCCTTTCGTTTCATGTGAAAATGTTTTTGGCTTCCCAAGTTACGATAGTTTAGATTTGGAGGTATAAAGCATATGTTTTGCAATTATATTGGTTAATAGTTTTGGTTATTTCGGTTCCCTCTTTTCATTTTCAGTTTTTAGGTTTTATTTATTTTCCAGATCTATACCCTCTTCTCTGTGTATGCTCTTTGTTGTGCATTGTGTGAGATCTCGGCAAATCAGAAATAGGGAAAAGGGATTTTTTTTTGCTACGTATGCTCTTTCCGTGCATCTTTGTGCGATCTCGGGAAATTAGAAATAGTAAAAAAGGTGATATTTTCCAGTAAGGCTAGCCGAAAATTTAACATTCTGCCGTAAGGCTTTGCATTTCATTTTTTTTGTTTTTGTTTTTTACTATTATTATTATTATTTTTCATTTTTTGTGTTTTTTGTGCAGGAAAAGGCACAGAAACTGAAGAGTAATTAAAAAAAAAAAAAAAAAAACCCTTCCTCCTTTCATACAATAATGTGTTCCTTTTACTCTCTCACTTGGTGAGGGGTTAGTTTATGATAATAGAGGTCTTGGGTTCAAGTCTCCTTCTCAAGCTTCTTTTGTAAAAAAAATTTGTTAAAAGGGGCGGATTTTTTTTTTAAAGCCGCACTTCATCTTGTTCCCGTAACTATTCGACATCTACAACTCAGATTTTTCAAAAGGCATAATTGCTTCATCCAGAAGCCATTTTTCGAGCCATGTTTTTTGAAACAGCCTAATTTTTCGAGATCTTTCCATTGGAGTAGTTATTTTAAACTTTTCTCAACTTCAATTAAAAAAAAATGGAAAGTGCATGCCCGGTTATTCTTAATAGCACCAATTATTTCCAATGGCTACCTCACATGGTAGATATAATTAGAAGTAAAGGGCTTTATAGAATAGCCACAGGACAAGAAACTAAACCTTCTGATGATCATAAAGTTGCTAAATGGGAAAATAAACGAGATCAAGCATGAGGGTTGATAGTAATGTCCATTTCTCAAGATCTTCGATTTCATATCCTTGACATTGACACCCCTGATGAAGCCCTGGAAAAGCTAAAAACTGTTTTTGGCATTCAAAATCAAATCAGGGCCCACCAGCTTGAACATGAGTTGCTTACTTTGGACCCCAATAACTTCTCCTCCATTGAAGTTTTTTTGTCCAAATTTAAGACCCTCAAAATTCTTTTAGAAGGTTGTAAGATCAAAAAGGATGATGGTAGCCTCATCTATTGCATTCTTGCTAAGCTTGGCCCTGCATACTCTATATTTTTTTTTGCCTTTGATTCCACCAGAGAAGCCATCATTTCTTCAGGAACCACCTACAAGAATCCTTCTTTTGATGCCTTTTGTGATTATTTGATAAGAGAACAAGAAAATTTTTTACACCTTGGTCTTATCACTACTAGAAACGCTTCTAAGAAAGCCTTAGCAGCCCAACAAAAACCATATCAAAAGAATCCCAAGAAGCAGTATCCTAAAAAATATGGTCCTAAACCAAACAAGGGCCCTAAGAAATTTTAGCCACAAACTGAAAAATAAAATCACCAAAATAATAAGTCAAATCAAAACAAAGGGAAGAAAACAGATAGACATTGCAAATTTTGCAATCGGGGTGGCCATATAGAGTCCAAATTTTTTAAGAAGATGGAAGCCTTAGATGCAGCAATGAAGAAACACAACATCAATTTGGAGCACTCTTCACCTTCATCTTCTGGCATGTTACTTTATGCTTTTGGTTGTCAAGCATCAAGTTCTGGTTATGCATTAAATGTATCTTCTTCTTCTCCTTCTCATGAGTGGCTCATTGATTCTAGAGCTTCTTACCACATGGCTGAAAATAAATCCATGTTTTATTCTTTAATGATTGTAACACCAAACATATTTATGTTGGTGATGATAGATCTCCTAGTTTTGTAGGATCTGGAACCATTCATCTAGATAATGGTCAGTTTAATGATGTACTATGTGCTCCTACCTTCTCATGCAACCTTCTATTTGTTTATCAGATAATTCATTCAGGTGAAGGGAAAATAGTAGAATTCTCACCTCATGATGTTGTAATCAAGGACCTCAAAGATCCTAAACATATTTTAGCTACTGGCATTGTTGATGATTCCACAAGGTTGTATAAGTTTCACAACTTTGGGTCATCACGTCTTCCCTCTGTTTTTGTTGCTCATAATTATGATGTGAGAAAACTTTGGCATGAGTGATTTGGTCACTTAAACTATCGCTCTCTTCAAAATATATGTAAGGAAAATATGGTGACGGGCCTTCCTATGGTATCTTGCCGAGATGGTGTTTCCTCCGGATGTGTACTCGGAAAACATCATCGAGATATTTTTCACAAATGTGCCTCTTGGAACATTTCAGCCCCATTGCAGCTTGTGCACAGTGATTTACGTGGTCCACTTCCTGTTGTTTCTTTCTCTGATTGCAAGTAATTCTTAACTTTCGTTGATGATTTTTCGAAACGCACTTGGGTATATTTCTTAAAACTCAAGAGTGAATTTTTTAACATGTTCTTGGCCTTTAAGGCCTTTGTTGAGAAACAATCTAGACATCAAATTCTTAAGTTAAGATCAAACAATGGCGGAGAATACGTCAACAACAAATTTATCAACCTTTGCATTGAGCATGGCATTCAATTGCAACATACTGTGTTATATAATCCACAACAAAATGGTGTAGCTGAAAGGAAGAATCACACCTTAAAAGAAATGGCTAATTGTATGCTTCAATCTAAAGGACTTGGTCTCAATTTTTGGGAAGAAGCCATTAACTGTGAAAATTACATATTAAATCGCACTCCTACTAAGGTTTTAAAGAATATAACTCTAGAAGAAGCTTGGAGCTCAATCAAACTAGATGTAAGTCACTTTCGTGTTTTTGGAAGTGATGCTTGGGCCCATATTCCAGATGTGAAACATAAAGCCTTAGAACCTAAGAGTGAAAAATGTATTTTTGTTGGATGTTCTGAAGATGTCAAAGGATATAGAATTGTTCAACAAAAATCCAAAAATATAATCATTAGAAGAGATGTAAAGTTTGATCAAAATATATCGGTCTGTGAGCCTAGTTCGGCAAGTGTGCCACCTTTAGCCTGCGAGCCTGATTCGGAAAATGTGCCACCTCTCTCTCTATCTTCTATTTTTAATAGCATTCCTTCTAGTTCAGATGATGACAACAAGGATGAAAATCATCCTCCACCTCTCTAAATTGTTCCTTATACTCGACTGCTTCCAAGATGGGTCTGCTCTACTCGGGATGCAGTAGGTTCTCTTACAGGTGACCCTACTGAACGACGACATACACGTTCTCATTTTGAAAGAGCTTCTTCCTGATTGCCTCAAGTTCCAGAAAACGCTGATCCAGAAACCTTTGAAGAAGCCTCCGGTCATCCATCTTGGGATGAAGCTATGAATGAAGAATATTGTTCCTTATTGGCGAATGGTACTTTGGATCTTGTTCCTCTTCCAAAAGGAAGAAAACTTGTCAGATGCAGATGGGTTTACAAAAAAAAATTTGGAGCAGATGGAAAAGTGGATAGACATAAAGCTCGTCTTGTCACTAAAGGATTTTCACAAGCTGAAGGCATTGACTATACTGAAACCTTCTCCCCTGTTGCCAAAATGAATTCTATCCACCTTGTTCTTTCCCTTGTTGCTTCCTTTAAATGGGAAGTCCATCAGATGGATGTTAAATCTGCCTTCTTACATGGAGATTTACATGAATAAATCTACATGAAACAACCCCCTGGCTTTATCCAAAATGAATCTAGCCTTGCTTGTCACCTTAGGAAGTCTCTCTATGGTCTCAAACAACTCCTTGCGCTTGGCATGCCAAAATGGATAGATTTCTATTAGATAATGGCTTTTCTAGGTGTCATTCTGACAACAATGTCTACACCAAGAAAGTGGGTAAGTCCTTCACCATCCTTCTTCTTTATGTTGATGATATTATCCTTACTAGTAGTGATCCAAACCATATAAACCATGTGAATTATAGCCTCAAAATGAAGTTTGAAATGACAAAATTAGGAAACTTTCATTATTTCCTTGGTCTTCAAGTCTTGCAATCCAAGGAAGGCATTACCCTCTCTCATTCCAAGTATTCCTGCGATCTTCTACACCACTTTCACATGGAAGACTGTAAGATAGCCCCTTCTCCCTTTCAATCTAGAGTCAAGCTTTCAGTCACTTGTACTACCCCTGAAGTTGATGCTACCTTATATCATCAACTTGTTGGTAAACTTCTGTATCTAACCCATACCCGTCCCGACCTTTCCTTTGTCGTTGGTCTTGTTGCTCGGTTTATGCACCAACCTCATGAAATTCATTGGAAAGCAGCCAAAAGAATACTTCGATATATTCGAGGTACAGTTCAATTCGGGATTCATTATAGTGCAGGAGCATCTCCATTGTTGACTGGTTTCACTGATTCTGATTGGGCTGGTGACCCTGATGATTGAAAGTCTACTGCAGGATATGTATTCACTCTTGGTTCAGGACTTATTACTTGGTCTTGTAAGAAAAAAAGTGCCATCTCTCTTTCTTCAGCAGAAGCAGAGTATCGTGGTTCAGTTGAAGCTAGCAAGGAAGCCATGTGGCTTCATCAGATTTTTTCTGAATTTGGTCTTCATCAGCAACATCCAACTACACTTTGGTGTGATAATTAGAGTGCCATTCAGCTATGTAAAGATCCAGTTCAGCATCAGCATATGAAACACATTGAACTCCACATACACTTCATTAGAAATCTCATTCATGATCGTGTTCTTTAAGTGCAGTACTGTCCAACCAATGATCAAGTAGCTGATATCTTTACAAAGGCTCTCATAGAAGCGAAGTTTACCAAATTTCGATCCATGCTTGGAGTTCAGGAAAGTTATCATTAAGGGGGGATAGGCTCTAATGCCTCCTTCCTTCTCCTACTGTGTCACTTTTTTAAATCCTTTAATCCTATCCCAATTTTTTCTTAAGGGGGGATGTTAGGATATTTCGACACATAGGAAATAGGCTCCCTTTGTGTCACCTTTGTAAATCCTTCAATCCTATCCCAAGTTTTTCTTAAGGGGGGATGTTAGGATATTCCGACACATAGGAAATAGCTAAGAATAACTTAGTCTAGTGTAGATTTAGGTAAACTGTGTTTCTTTACCATGTACATTTGTAACTTATAATTAGACGATCACGATTTGTAGTGATTTGATGGTTATCTCTCACCTCGGTATTAACGACACTTGATCTATGGCTTAACACCCAATTGGTCCATGATATCTATTTAAAGATCATGGAGGGTCATTTTTCCGATAACCGTTTATGAGAGAAACATATGTAACTTTTGTTTTTATATTAATAAATTCACTGAAGTGGTCGCGTTGGCTCAGGCTGTGGACTATTTCCCTCTTTGAGGGTTTTAACCACGTGATTATACTGGTGTACTGATTTGTGATATATTTGTGAGAATTTACCTTTGGTTCTTGATCTAAGGAACTTACCCTGTAAATTCCTACATGTCGATCCTAGTAGTATCTCACAAACCACTCCAAACTCAGTTTCCACTGTGCGAGTAATATCCAAACCATTCCTTCTGAGACTCTTAATTAGGATCTTCCACACAATGTTCTTGCACCTTCCTCCTGCAAAACATGGATGATGAGAGCATAACAACATCTCGGTGCACGTACTTGAATTTTTAGCAAGAACTGCTGAAGGAAGCATGAGTAGAGCATTGACTAGAAACTCTGTAGGTGGCATTGTTGGTAGGTAATGTTTAATTCTCGATGTGTGGGATAAGTTTTTTTTCGGTTACTCCAATAGATCAATAAAAATAGATAAGGCACAATTGGCAATATAATTTTCATTCACGAAAGAAAAACCGATCCCTCACATCCATATCTGAGAGCGAGCAAAGAGAAAAGAGAATGATGAATTTTTTAGAAGCCAATGACAAGCTCATAAGACTTCCCTTCAAGGAAGATGTCATCGAGGCATCAATGATTGGGAATTTGTATTAGGCATTATCACATAAGTTGTTGGGGACAAGTAAAGCTAATACTTCCTCCACCAAGCTCTTTGCTCACATTCTGTTCACATTCATGTGTTTGTTTCACAGTAGCTGTCAACATTCAATTTTAGTGTGGTTAATGCATGAACTCCGAGGGATTGTTTTATTTTTGAGGAATTATTGTTTCAAGGAATCGATGACGAGAACAAAGTTTGCAGAGATATTTGACCTTTGACTAGGATTCAATTGAACAAGAGAGAGTGAAAAGTTGATAAGACTTAAATTTGAGACTATTAAGGATCACTTTTCTGGCATTGATTTAGGAAAAGTATTCCTCTGTATACTAGTTGGAAAGCCTTAGCTGCACATCTCTCTTTCTCTATCAAACAATTTTAAGAACCAAATTTATGTTAGGTGAATACTCTATTGTGGGAAGCTTTTTCTCAAGGAGAGGGCTTTATTTTTGCTAACTCAATGGCTAAATTTGATGAAATATTAGAGTTAGTGAATACTCTGATACCCTCCACTAATGATGGTATCGTAGAAGTCAGCAAAGCGTGTCTTGCTGACATTAGAACAAGTCTACAAAATGCTTAAGATAAGATTGATTTTTTTCAGGTTGAATCTCAACTACAACAAGAGGAGTTACAGCAAAAGAGTTTCCATTCTGAACCTATTTTTGTTCAAAACATTGAAAGAGACTCCCGTAAGCAGCAATTCAATAATGTTGTAGACAATTCACATTCAGTACCTAGTTCAAAAGAAGATTTGTATGCAAATGCAAATGTTCACACTTCACCTCCGAAGCCAATCATCAGACCTTGGGAAGATCTTGTCCACAACAAGCATAGAACTGGTCTTAAATATGACAAGGAGTTGTCCTTTGTGTTGGGTATGTGTTATATTCTTTCCACGACTAGCCCCACACGTTTTACGTTGTGCTGGGCGAAGCAGGGGGGTCATAAGGGGGGAGGCAGCCCCCATTGTTGGGGTCTGGGGTAGCGCCTTAGCGAAAATTTGTTTGGTGTGCAGACCCACTCATAAGCGGACCCACCCATGTTTTGTGCATGATTTTGCACATGGTTTTGGGGTATGATGGTTTTCAGCCCTTGGTATTTTGTAGATCCAGTTGAGGGAACTACGGTTATGTTCTAATCCAGGGTTAATGGATTGGGGTTTATGTATGCTTCGACATGTATAAATAGGTGTTGTAACACTAAAAGGAATATAATGAAAAATCAAGCTGGTCATCCAAATTTGGGATCCAGGGGAAAATCTCTGTGTTTATCTATTATATGTTTTATGATCTCGCTATTGTTTATTTTCTGTTATAAGATTCATGTGTAGATAATTTATGTTCAGGGTTAAAACCTACATTTGGTATCAGAGTTGTTTCGGCTTCAAGGGGACGCCTTTTCTACTGAGGTTTTTTTGCTTGGGCCTGAGGTAGACCCTGTTCAGTGGGAGATCTGCGGGATCAATTCTTGCGGTGAAAGAAGATGGCGAGCGACGGAAAGATAGAGATCGAGAAATTTAATGGTCAGAGTTTTGAGTTATGGAAGCTCAAGATGGAGGATCTGCTGGTGGATAAATATTAGTTGATCATGGTAGATCTAGGTACTAAACCAACGAAAATGTCAGATGAAGACTAGAAGAAACTGGATCGGAAGGCTAAGAGCACAATACGGTTGTGTGTCTCAGATTCAGTATTGTTGAATGTATCTGGGGAGCTACGGCGAAAGAATTTGTGGGAAAAACTTGGGACTTTGTACCAATCTAAGTCTACGGTGAATATTTGTTCTGTGGAAAAATATTTATAACCTTAGGATGAAGGATGGAGACACAGTGTCGGGAGCATCGAATACCTTCAATGCGCTAAGTAAGTCAACTATCATCTGTTGATATTAAAATATCAGAGATGAAGATAAGTGCATTATTTTGTTGTGTTCTCTGCAGTTAGAGTACATCAGTCTAGTTATTGCAATAGGTAGCAATACAACTACCTTGAATTTTGATGACATTGTCTTAGCCTTGTTATCGGAGGAAATGAGATGAAGAAATATGGAGGGTCAGAATGGAGATGCCTTATCTGTACGAGGAAGGTCCCAGAATAGAAACAAGAATAAGGTTTCGAGTGGGAGGTATAAATCTCCTGGAAAGTTTATAAAGGTGTGCTAGAAATACGGAAAGGAAGGGCACTACAAAAAGGATTGCAGATCTAAAGCTCCTGAGAAAGGAAAGGGATCTAATGATGCTCCTTCTGCAGAGGAAAAAACCACCTCGGATGAAGGTGGGAATGTGTATTTGGCTTCTTCTTAAAATACACATGTAGATCATGAGTCATGGTTGATTGACTCGGGTGCATCCTTTCACTTCACTCCCCATAGGGAGTGGTTCAGTGAGTATGAGAAATATGATGGTGGTGATGTCTTCCTAGGGGATGATAGGAAGGCTAGAATCTTCGGACCTAGAAAGTTAAAGTTGAAAGGTGGAAGGATTAGAACCTTCCTGGTGTTACTGCATATTCTTTTAATTGTCTAGAAATCTGATTTACGCCAAGCAAGATGGATGATACGAGATGTAAAAACAATATTCGATAAAGATTCCTGAAGATGGTTGGGGAGCAGTATTAATGTGGGGGGAGTTGGACGGAACTGCAGTACAAGCTACAAGGTAGCACTGTTATTGATGGGTGTAACAGTTCTGTGGTTCCTGAAAGTGGAGCAGAAAGCCTAGCTGTCTCTGGAGAAAAGACCATGCTATGGCATCAAATGCTTGGACATATTAGAGAGAAGGGCCTTCAGATACTACATAGAAATGGTATGGTAGAAGGTATGTGTAATTTCTCTATGGATTTCGATTTCTGTGAAAATTGTGTATATGGGAAGCAGAATCAAGTGAGTTTTCCTTCTGGTGCTAAGAGGGCGAACAATATATTAGAACTTGTGCACAGTGATGTGTTTGGACCTGTGTCAGTTCCATCACTGGGAAAGTCTGTGTACCATGTTTCATTCATAGATGACTTCTCAAGGAATACATGGATATATTTCTTGAGGAAGAAATCTGAAGTCTTTGATAGATTTAAAGAATTTAAGGTTCTGGTGGAAAAGCCCAGATGAGAGAGAAGATAAAGACGGACGGATAATGGTGGGGAGTTCTGCAAGAAATAATTTGAAGAGTTTTGTAAGAAGTGTGGTATAGCATATCAGAACACTACTCCATACACATCTCAGCAAAATGGAGTTTCCAAAAGAATGAACAGAATGTTGATGGAAAAGGCAAGAAGCATGCTCAGTGGTATTCGGTTAGGACAAGGATTTTGGGTAGAGGCAGTGGATAGTGGATGTTACTTGGTTAACATATCACCTTCATATGCATTGGAGGATAATACTCCACATGAGGTATGGACTGGTTAGAAACCCTCTCTTTCACATCTGAGGGTATTTGGATGTGATGCATATGTACATGTTCCAAAGGATAAAAGGACCAAGTTGGATAATAAATCTGAAAGGTGCATCTTTATTAGGTATAAGGATGGTTTAAAGGGTTACAAGCTTTGGAACCCGGAAAAAAGGAAGGTTGTGTACAACTGAGATGTGGTGTTTAGAGAGGTAAAATATGTTGTTAAACATGAATTCCTACCAAAGGAACACGAGAAGATAGAGTTTGAGCTAAAGGAGGATGAATCAGACTCTACAATAGAAGAAGACTCAGAAAAGGAAGAGCCACAAACTCCAGCTATGAGAAGATCAACTCGGGAAAGAAGGCAACCAGAAAGGTTCGTCCATCTTCTTTTTTTTTAGGTTTTGTGTTAAATATAACTGATGATGATCCCAGAACTATCAGGGAGGTAGTGGATTCAAAGGATGGAAAACTCTAGAAGGAGGCCATGGTTGATGAAATGGCATCCTTGCATAAAAATGAGGCATGGGATCTAGTGGAGTTGCCGGCTGGAAGGAAGCCCATTGGGAGAAAATGGGTATTTAAGAAGAAGATGAATGTAGAAGGCAAGGTGGAGAAATACAAAGCTAGGTTGGTAGCAAAAGGTTATTCCCAGGTGTCGGGGAATTGATTTTGGTGATATTTTTTCTCATATTGCCAAAGTTACTTCTATTAGATTACTTTTATATGTTGTTGTTGCATTTTATTTTGAGGTAGAACAAATGGATGTGAAGACAACATTTATTCACAAGGATCTGGAAGAGGAGATCTACATGAAACAACCTAAAGGCTTTATGGTGAATGGGAATAAAGAACTGGTATACAGGTTAAAGAAGTCTCTGTATGGGTTTAAAAAGCCACCAAGGATGTGGTATCAGAAATTTGATACTTATATACGGGGACTTGGCTTCACCAGAAGCAAGGAGGATCACTATTTCTATTTTAAATTAATTGGTGACCATGTTATTTATTTGGTCTTGGCTGTGGATGATATGTTGTTGATTGGAAACGACAAAGAAATTATCCAAGATTTGAAGACCCAATTGTTCTCCAAATTCGACATGAAGGATCTTGGTGCTGCAAACTATATTTTGGGCATGGAAATTAAGAGAGATCAGACAAAGAGGAAGCTCTGGTTAAACCAAAGGAAGCATGTCGAGACTATATTGTAGAGGTTCAATATGCAGGATAGTAAACTAGTGAATGTTCCTATTCCTATAGGTGTAAAGCTGTCTGCTGAATAGTGTCCCAAGACACAAGAAGAGGAGGAGGATATATCCCATGTTCCATATGCAAGTGCAGTGGGTAGTTTTATGTATGCAATGGTCTGTACTAGAGCATACATTGCACATGCAGTGGGAGTATTGAGCAGGTTTATGTCAAACCCAGGGAAGGAGCATTGGAAAACAGTGAAACGGGTTTTCAGATATTTACGTGGCACTAGTGATTATGGCTTGTGCTACCAGGGAAGACCAAGATTGGAAAGAATGTTGGACATTTGTGGTTTTGTTGATGCAGATTGGGCTGGAGATATGGACCAAAGAAGATCTACAAGTGGGTATTGTTTAACCTATTTGGAGGCGTAGTCAGTTGGATGAGTAAAAGATAGTCTGTAGTGGCTCTTTCAACTACAGAGGCAGAATACATAATAGCCACTCATGCAAGCAAGGAAGCAGTTTGGTTGTAGAGATTGTGTTCAAGTATGGGGTTGGTACATCAAGCTATAGATGGCTAGCGATATCAAAGTGCAATTTTCTTGGCTAAGAACCACAACACCATTCAAAGACAAAGCACATTGATGTTTAATATCACTTTGTTAGAGATATGGTTGAGGCTAAAAGGTTGTTGCTAGTAAAGGTGGACACTTTGAAGAATGTTGCAGATGCATTGACGAAGTCTGTGAGCAGTCAGAAGTTCTCTTGGTGTAGAGAAATAATGGGTGTTGAATAATTGGCCCAATGACTAAGCTCTCCTGTGGCCCCCTGTGGAAAGAAAACAACAAGTGGGAGATTTTTGGGTATGTGTTATATTATTTCCATGACTAGCCCCACATGTTGTACGTTGCACCGGGCGCAACAGGGGGGTCACAAGGGGGGAGGCAGCCCCCACTATTGGGGTCCGGGGCAGTGCCCCGACGAAAATTTGTTTGGTGTGCGGATCCACTCATAGGAAAACCCACCCATGTTTTGTGCATGATTTTACACGATGGTTTTCGGCCCCTGGTATTTTCTAGATCTGGTCAAGGGAACTATGGTTATGTTCTAATCCAGGGTTAATGGATTGGGGTTTATGTATGCTTAGGGATGTATATATATGTGTTGTAACACTAAAAGAGATATAATGAAAAATCAGTGGTCGTCCCAATTTGGGATCTGGGGAAAATATTTATTATTTTATCTATTTTATGTTTTATGCTCTCGCTATTGTTTATTTTACATTATAAGATTCGTGTGTAGATAATTTCTTTTAGGTTAAAACCTACACTTCGATAATGGACTACTCGAAGCCATCGAATTTTAGGAGGTGCCGGATTTCTTCATGACATTTCACCTTCGGCTATTCCGAGATCATGCTCCTCTTCTAAAGCAACAACAAAAAAATTGTAAAATGCCAACACTGTGATCGAGTTGGCCATATGAAAGATCACTGTTTTGATCTTCATCCATGCAAGCACTGTGGTCAACACACCCATTCTTCAGACAGATGCTTCAGAAACAAGCCTCCTGCAAGAACAAAGATTCATCTTGGATGGATCGCTTCTTGGCAATGGGCATCAGCAGCCAAGAAGATGTTTAAGACACATGTCAGAACTTGTTCACGGATATTGAGCAAACTTGCAGTTGAGTTTTCTCCATCATCTCACCTTGTCCCTGACAGGGGGGAAAATGGTGGTCATGTACAAGCTTCGACGACAGATCAAGCGAGCCTGAGCCACAATCTCTCATTCCATGTTCAGAGTTGTAGCCAAAGACACAATAGTTCAAGCGAGCCTGAGCCACACTTCGTCATTCATAATTCAGAGTTGTATGCACTCATGAGCATGCCTTTGGTTGGTGGACAACCTTAAACCATCTATGCAAGGTTAATATTCATCCTCTTCAAAGAATTCAAGACACTTCCTCTTGCAGAAGACTTCAGCTTCTTGCTAGCTTTCATAGAGTTCTAGGAAATGAATTAAGCATTCCAGTTTTGGTGGTCATCCTGAAACCATCGCAGGTTATAGACCTCCCTTCTTCTAGGATGAAGTTCTCCCTCTTAAAAATATGATGGACACTTCCTCTCGCGGAAGCCCTCAGCTTCTTGCCAGATTTGGAAGAGTTCCGGGAACTGCACTAAGCGTTCCAGTGTTGGTGGTCATCCTTAAACCATCTCTTTTTTCCAACATTTCAGAGAGTTGATTCAGCCCAAGTGCTGCCATGCATAATTTGCAGATTTGTATTACAACTCTTTTCTTGGACTCACACATACCCCTTCGGATTAAGGGGGGATGTTGGAACACCTAATCCTACATGGGTAGGTGTGGAATGCGAAAAGTCACAATGGAGTCCAAGTGACCTTGGAATGTGAAACCAAGAGTCACACGATTGTATTATAAATGTACATCTATGGTGAATAATAACTCACCGCCTATCCTATCTTTATGTGTGTTCTCTATTTACCATGCGTGTTTTTAACAATATCAGTTATATTAGTAAGCACATCGTCAATGCAATTGGTTTGTTGAAATTACATTATACCAAAAAATTATTACCATCGTTGATCCATGATTGAGACTAGAAGATGCCATGTTCTGATTGGCAGGGTGAAGTGGTTGTCCATTTTCATCTACCAATTGCTTGCGATATGTTTCTCCTGATAACAACTTCCTACGTTTTTGAAAATAATATGGAGTAATATTTTCTACATCTGAAATTGATTTTGAATCAATTTCTTGCAAATTTGGATACATTTTTATTCAAATTTACACGGATTAAAAAAAACAAATTCAATTAGATAATCAAAATATAAATAAAATACGGACTTATTGGAGATGGAAAGGGAGAACTTTGTGAAGGACTTTGATCAACAATATGGAACGAGTTGGAATTTGAAGAGTTGGCCATTTGTAGATATTACTAAGGTTTTTCCCCTACATTTGAGAAAAATCAGAGACAAAAATTTATGTGCACATCCAAAATTAATTCCAATAACCATATAACCCCAATCTGAATTTCAATATAGTTTTCAAACCATTTTTCAAGAATAATGAAACTTTAAGTAGAAAATGTATACTATGAACTACTGTAATTCATGTGGATCATTCTAAAGGATAATTTGAGATTAATATTCCAATTATATGAAATTAAAATATCAAATAGCTTATAAACCAAACCAGTGCACTTATTAGAACAAAGCACACTGATGTGTTTAAAACATTAACATCACTAGGGTGTTAAAATAACACCTGCACCAGTTTCTAGCATTCTTAAACAAATTTGTTATCATATCAGTGCTCTTCTAAAAAAATGCAGCAATGCGTTAAGGAAAAAACAACACGACTACACACATGTTTCCCAATTTAAAAAAAATAAAAATGAATTCAACCAACTCAGTGCTCTTATAACAGTTAGAGTATCGACGCTTTTAAACAAAAATTGCACCATTGCATTAAAAAAATTAATCGCATTGTTTCATGATTTCAAAAATAATAAAAAATTGTTTCATATTGGTGCATTGAAAAACTTTGTCGCCCTGAAAATGTCGGTGCACTTTTTTTATAAACGCACCATTGTTCTTTACTATCAAACACACCGATGTGTAGAGAAATTTAAAAAATAAAGCATTTTCTTTTTTAAAATTCAAAAGGAGCGATAATTGATTTTTCGAAATCTAATTTAATAAAGCTTTTTAAATACTAAGAATTTATTCACCATTTGATTGCCAAAATTTCAAGTGAGTGATTTAAAAGAGAGGCATTCCAAGAGCATTGTTCATCAACATAACTATTCAGAAGTTCAGAAACTGAAAGGTATGGTGATTCAATAAAAAACCTGCATAATAAAACTTTTAAATTTTATTGTTTATTTTACTAATAAAAAAGTTTGCAATTTATGTTATGGTTTAATTAAAAGAGAGATCATTTTCAAGAGAGAGATACTGAGAGCACTGTGGAGCTGCAAAATATATTGGATTTGCTGAAAGATCAGAAATTGAAAGGTATGGTGATTCACTCAAAACCCTAGATAGAAAAAATGTTAAATTTTATTTTTAATACATTTTACAATTTCTATTAGATTTATTCACAATTCAAAAAAAAATAAAAAACTAAAAACCCCGTATAATACAAACATTACTATAGATTTTACTAGTAAACTTTTCTACAATTTTCTTTCTTATTTAAATTTAATTAAAATTCAGACAAAATAATAATAATAATAATATTTATCTTAAACCCATGCTTCTTCCTGCAAAATTTGACCTTAGGGTTTAACTTCTTCTACCACTTCACAATTAGGGTTTTTCAATTTAGGGATTTTAGATTTAATGGGTTTGTGTACTTATTATATACAAGGTGTTTGACATGTAAAGTGGTGGAAACAATTATTAAATTAGATTCAAACCCTATTGGCTATCTCCAATTTTTTTAAATGGTTATATGTTATGTGATGCACCCTATGTAATATGACGCCCCGGTGCTCCCTATGTAATACAACACATTGACATATAGAACAATGTCTATTTTCTGTAGTCCATTAATCGTTGTTTATCGGGTAATATAACACACCAACACGACTCTTTCAAATAAAACCATTAAATCATTTTGATGTTTTAATCCTTACAAATGGCACTATAATAATTTAAAATTAATTTTCCATGACGGTGCGTGTGAACAATTAAACTCCTGGTTCATTTAATGGTCTAAGCGCACCAATTACCAGAGTTTTTTTGGCTAAAACTTATATGATTTATTTGTAAAATATATTTAATGACTTCTATATTGAATACTACATGTTGTATATTAATAAAAAAATGTCTCAGAAGGTCTTTAGTAACAAAAATATTGATCGACACAGTGATATCACATAAAAAAACATAGAAGACAAGTTCTTTGTAAATTATTTACAAAATTAATATGTTTGAGTTATATGTAAGTTTAATTAATATGTATTGGTTCGTGTGTGTCATGTAGATCTGAAAAATGAACAAGGTCAATAAGATTATTTTTAATCTAAGTGCAGAAGACAGTAAAAGGCTGGTAGAAAAAGTAAAGAATAATGAATCAGGTGAATGAAAAAATTGTATTCGATATGACTTATTTTTTTTAATTTTCATTAACCATATATATATATATATATATATATATATATATATATATGTTTAATGTTATACAGGGAGCAACAACGAAGGAAAATATCGATGTCCTTCTAAGAAAAGAAAAACGAGAGAACATGTAAATCACAATGTATTGGTCCTTAGATCCTTTAGAGTGGTGTTAGAGGATAATGAAAGGGGGGAAATATTTTACATAACTATGAGGGATATAATGGAACAAACATATATATGTAATTTCCATTTACAATACAAAAAATAATCCAATGATTCCAAGAACCAAATTATATCTAAATTACAGAAAGCGTTTCCAAAGAAATGGTTAATGAGACATGTTAGACTTGAAATAGAAAAGACATAAAACAACAAAAAATAATCATTTAAAAAGTACTATTTCTAATGGTATAAAATGATTTTCTAGAATTATATGTATATCTTACTAGAAACCATTAATTTATTAATATCAATTTTTTTTATATTTACTTTTCATATATCATTATAAAAATAATTTATTACTTTTTGCGGGAAGATTATAAAAATCCAAAATGATCCACACGTTGATATGTGAAACATGCAAGTAGGAATGTCCAAAAACATGTATAAGGAGATGGTCAAAGAAATGGACATAATTGCATCGTAGGAGGAGCCATATCAACAACAACATGCTTCAAATGTATGTAACCATGATTGAATTTGTACATATAAAAAAATAAATTAGCATCAAATATTATTTTTCAAGTATTTTCTGGTAGAAAAGAAAACAAGATGGAACTCATTCAACACATAAAACATGACGACTGTTGGGGTTCCTGAGTTTTCATAGATTGGCTAACCAAAAGACAAGACAACATCATTACCAATCTTTAGAGTTCCAGGATCTAGTCCTCCTGTTCTCAGAGAGGGATCTCTAAAATTTACTTGTTTTGAAAAGATTTATCTTGTTTGCTTTTAAGTATTGATTTTAGACTAGTTATTAAGTGCAGGTGTTTGTTTTGTTTGTTTGGTTGGATTGGCATAGTAGAACATGAAAGGTCTAGGAAATATAGATAGAAAGAAAAAATGTCAGATTCATTGGGTAATGGAGTCAAGAAGAAGTTTATGACAAGCTCATCAAAGGATATGGGATATCAAAGGGAAAATCTAACTTGGCCACAAGATCCTTTAGTTTTTGTGAATGAGATGGACATTAATGATTTCAAAGAGAGTTCGAATTCTCAACAAAGGGAAGTTAAAAACATAACTTGAACAATAAAGAGGTATTTGATAGACAGGGCTAACCATGAATTCTACAAACCACACTTTAAAATAATGATTTCAAGAAAACTTTCAAAATGAAATCTAAGATTCGGGAGCACATCCTATTTCCTCAAAGATTTTATTTCAAAGGAATTAGAAAACATAAAAGATTCACTGATAATTGCATTCATAGAAGAGGGAACACCTAACACATCTATGATCACAACTATAAAGACCTTTAAAATAATTATTCAAGTAGGTACAAAGGGTATGATCGAAACAAACCTCCTTGGCTAACTATAAACAATGGTACCTCAAAGGGAGACTTCAAAAACAGTTTTCAAGTGGCAGCAGACAAGTAGGGAAAACCATAAATCATGCTAGAACCAACTATTTGAAAGATTTAAGAAATAAAAAAGCATAAGGGTTCAAGAGAATGATTAAAGACTCTTAAATTCCTCAGCAGAATAAAACATAAAAAAGTGAAGGATAAACAGGTCTAAGGTGATTCCAAGAGTCATTTCTTAGCCTAAAATTTTCACCCTACTGTAGTAAGAATTTACAGAACAAAATGAAAACAGGAAAAACAACAGACAGTTCAGAATACATCACCAACAGCCAAGCTTAGGGATCCAATGATAGAGCCTTCTCAAGAACAATTATGTCACAACATAATCAAGCTTCCAAGACTTCAATATCTTCTTCAACTTCGAACAAACTATGTATTATTTCAAAGAGTTCCAATGTTACAACTAGTGACCAACCAATAATCCACCATCTTCTTCAGAAGTATTTATAGAAGAAAGAGGAGGTGGAAGAGTTCTAGGGTTAGATATTATTAATTCCATACTAAATGAAACTCCTAGCTTTGAAAACCATGCAAGGCATAAGGTAGGAAAGCATTCAATCTACAACTCTGTTTCATTAACTCTGCTTTCTGCTTTTTAGGCTTAGTGGGTGAAAAAATTGACTTTAATGTTCTTTATTATCTTTACAATAACTTCTACTGACAGTTTGAGATATTTGTCTTGTGTGTAATAACTATTCAGCTGTCTTGGCCTTAATGTTTTCTGACCGATATTTGATTTGGGTATTCCTTTGAGGAAGAAGGCTACAAGGTGGCCTTTTTGGTAGGCTGGGGATTCAATTAGCCCTTGTGATGTGGCATTCGAGGCTTTTCTGGAGATCTTTCTTCATTCTGTGGATTAGGCCTTTGATATTCAATTTGTGCCTTGATCCTTTCAAGCTTTGATTATATCTTTAAACCTTTGATTATGCTCTGATCTTCATCTTGACACTGATATTCCTTCATCTAATTAACTCTAACTGTGACTATTGTTTGTAGGTGGGCAGAGGGTTTGTTGGAGTTTTTGTTCAGAAAGTCGATAATCATGACTTATCAATTTTCTAAAAAAGTGTAATCCCAATCCATATCTTCTTCGGTAAAATCACAACATAAGTGAAGGAAAGGAAGGGCACAAAAAAAAGGACTGCAGATCTAAAGCTCCTGAGAAAGGAAAGGGATCTGATGATGCTCCTTCTGTAGAGGCAAAAACCACCTCGGATGAAGGTGGAGATGTGTATTTGGCTTATTCTTCAAATACACATGTAGATCATGAGTCATGGTTGATTGAATTAGGTGCATCCTTTCACTTCACTCCCCATCGGGAGTGGTTCTGCGAGTATGAGAAATATGATGGTGGTGATGTCTTCCTAGGGGATGATAGGAAGGCCAGAATCGTCGGACCTGGAAAGGTCAAGTCGGCCGGGTAAGGGATTAGAACACTTCCCGGTGTTCGCATATTCCCGCATTAGCTAGAAATCTGACAAGTGATGTGATGAAGCAAATGTAAAAAAACAAGAAACCAGAAAGATGCCTACAAGATGGTTTGGGGAGCACTGGTATGAATGCGGGGAGTTTGGACTGGAACTCTGTACAAGCTACAAGGTAGCACTATTATTGATGGGTGTAACAGTTATGTGGTTCCTGAAAGTGGAGCGAAAAGCCTAGCTGTCTTTGGAGAAAAGACCATGTTATGGCATAAAAGGCTTGGACATATTGGAGAGAAGGGCCTTCGGATACTGCATAGAAATGCTATGGTAGAAGGTATGTCTAATTTCTCTCTGGATTTCAATTTCTATGAAAATTGTGTATATGGGAAGCAGAATCGGGTGAGTTTTCCTTTTGGTGCTAAGAGGGCGAACAAGATATTAGAACTTGTACACAATGATGTGTTTGGACCTGTGTCAGTTCCATCACTGGGAAAGTTTGTGTAATATGTTTCATTTATAGATGAATTCTCAAGGAATACATGGATATATTTCTAGAGGAAGAAATCTAAAGCTTTTGAGAGATTTAAAGAATCTAAGGCTCTGGTGGAAAACTAGACAGAGAAGAAGATAAATACACTGAGGACAAATAATGGTGGGGAGTTCTACAAGAAGGAATTTGAAGAGTTCTGTAAGAAGTGTGGTATAGCACAGTAGAAGACTACTCCATACACACCTCAGCAAAACAGAGTTGCAAAAAAATCAACAGAACGTTGATCGAAAAGGTAAGAAGCATGCTCAATGGTACTGGGTTAGGACAAGGGTTATGGGCAGAGGCAGTGGAGACTGCATGTTACGTAGTTAACAGATCACCTTCATCAATGTTGGAGCATAAGACTCCACATGAGGTATGGACTAGTAAGAAACCCTCTCTTTCACATCTAAGGGTATTTGGATGTGATGCATATGTACATGTTCCAAAGGAGAAAATGACCAAGTTGGATAATAAATCTGAA
The DNA here is from genome assembly GCA_034641835.2 of Pinus albicaulis. Lineage (NCBI taxonomy): Eukaryota > Viridiplantae > Streptophyta > Pinopsida > Pinales > Pinaceae > Pinus > Pinus albicaulis. The sequence continues at coordinate 517,885,815 of CM076570.1, forward strand.
AGGTGTATCTTTATTGGGTATAAGGATGGTTTAAAAGGTTACAAACTTTGGAACCCAGAAACAAGGAAGGTTGTGTACATCCAAGATGTGGTGTTTAGAGAGGTGGAAGATGTTGTTAAAGAGGAAGTCCTACCAAAGGAACCTAAGAAGATAAAGTTTGAGCTAAAGGAGGATGAATCGAACTCTACAATAGAAGAAGACACAAAAAAGGAAGAGCCACAAACTCCAGCTATGAGAATATCACTCAGGGAAAGACGACAACCAAAAAGGTACAATCCATATTATTTTTGTTCGAAGTTTTCTTTAACTATCACTGATGATGATCCCAGAATTTTTAGGGATGCAATGGATTCAGAGGATGGGAAACTCTGGAAGGAGGACATGGTTGAAGAAATGACATCCTTGCACAAAAATGAGGCATGGGATCTAGGTGGAGTTGCCACTTGAAGGAAGCTCATCTAGAGAAAAAGGGTGTTTAAAAAGAAGTGAATGTAGAAGGCAAGGTGGAGAAATACAAAGCTCGGTTGGTAGCAAAAGGTTATTCCCAGGTGTCGGGAATTGATTTTGGTGATATTTTTTCTCCTGTTGCCAAAGTTACTTCTATTAGATTAATTTTATCTGTTGTTGCTACATTTGATTTTGAGATAGAACAGATGGATGTGAAGACAACATTTCTTCACGGGGATCTAGAAGAGGAGATCTACATGAAGCAACTTGAAGGCTTTATGGTGAAGGGTAATAAATAACTAATGTGCAGGTTGAAGAAGTCTCTGTATGGGTTAAAACAGTCACCAAGGACATGGTATCAGAAATTTGATACCTATATATGGGGACTTGGCTTCACCAGAAGAAAAGAGGATCACTGTGTTTATTTTAAATTAATTTGTGACCATGTTATTTATTTGGTCTTGTATGTGGATGATATTTTGTTGATTGGAAAAGACAAAGAAATTATCCAAGATTTGAAGACCCAGCTGTTCTCCAACTTCGACATGAAGGATCTTGGTGCTACAAACTATATTTTGGGCATCGAAATTAAGAGAGATTGGGCAAAGAGGAAGCTGTGGTTAAACCAAAGGAAGTATGTCGAGACTATATTGCAGAGGTTCAATATGCAGCATAGTAAACTGGTGAATGTTCCTATTCTTGTATGTGTAAAGCTATCTACTGAATAGTGTCCCAAGACACAGGAAGAAGAGGAGGATATGTCTCTTGTTCCATATGCAAGTGTAGTGGGTAGACTGATGTATGCAATGGTCTGTACTAGACTAGACATTACACATGTAGTGGGAGTATTGAGCAGGTTTATGTCAAACCCAGGGAAGGAGCATTAGATAGCAGTGAAGTGGGTTTTCAGATATTTACGTGGCACTAGTGATTATGGCTTGTGCTACCAGGGAAGACTAGGATTGGAAAGAATGTTGGACATTTGTGGTTTTGTTGATGTAGACTGGGCTAAAGATATGGACCAAAGAATATCTACAAGTGGGTATGTGTTTATCCTATTTGGAGGTGCAGTCAGTTGGATGAGTAAAAGACAGTCTATAGTGGCTCTTTCAACTACAGAGGCAGAATACATAGCAGCCACTCATGCAAGCAAGGAAGCAGTTTGGTTGCAAATATTGTGTTCAAGTATGGGGTTGGTACAACAAGCTATAAGGATAGATTGTGATAGCCAAAGTGAAATTTTCTTAGCTAAGAACCCTGCTTACCATTCAAAGACAAAGCACATTGATGTTAAATATCACTTTGTTAGAGATATGGTTGAGGCTAAAAGGTTGTTGCTGGTAAAGGTGGACACTTTGAAGAATTTTGCAGATGCATTGACGAAGTCTTTAAGCACTTAGAAGTTCTCTTGGTGTAGAGAAACAATGGGTGTTGAATAATTGGCCCAATGACTAAGCTCTCTTGTGGCCCCCTGTGGAAAGAAAACAACAAGTGGGAGAATGTTGGGTATGTGTTATATTCTTTCCACGACTAGCCCTACACGCTGTACGTTGCGCCGGGCGCAGTAGGGGGGTCACAAGGGGGGAGGTAGCCCTCACTGTTGGGGTCCGGGGCAGCGCCCTAGTGAAAATTTGTTTGGTGTGTGGACCCACTCATAAGTGGACCCACCCATGTTTTGTGCATGATTTTGCACATGGTTTTGGGGTACGATGGTTTTCGGCCCTTGGTATTTTGTAGATCCGGTCAAGGGAACTACGGTTATGTTCTAATCTAGGGTTAATGGATTTGGGTTTATGTATGTTTCGGCATGTATATATATGTGTTGTAACACTAAAACGAATGTAATGAAAAATCAACCTGGTCGTCCCAATTTGGGATCGAGGAGAAAATCTTTGTGTTTATCTATTTTATGTTTTATGCTCTCGCTATTGTTTATTTTCTGTTATAAGATTCGTGTGTAGATAATTTCTGTTCAGGGTTAAAAACTACACTTTGATATTCCGGACTATTCCAAGCCCATCGAATTTTAGAGTGCCAGATTTCTTCATGACATTTCACCTTCAGCTATTCCAGATCCTGCTCCTCTTCTAAAGCAGCAACAAAAAATTGAAAAATGCCAACACTATGATCAAGTTGGCCATATGAAAGATCACTGTTTCAACCTTCACCCATGCAATCACTGTGGTCAGCACACCCATTCTTCAAACAGATGATTTAGAAACAAGCCTGCTGCAAGAACAAAGATTCATCTTCAATGGATCGCTTCTTGGAAATGGGCATTAACAACCAAGAAGATGTTTAATTCACATGTCAGAACTTGTTCTAGAATATTGAAAAATATTGCAGTTAAGTTTTCTCCATCATCTCACCTTGTACCTGACAAGGGGGAAATGGTGGTCATCTACAAGCTTCGAAGTCACACCAAGCAAGCCTAAGCCACATTCCAGATTCAGAGTTGTAGCCAGAGACACAATAGTTCAAGCGAGCCCAAGCCACAACTTTCCATTCATAATTCAGAGTTGTATTCAGAGACATGAATTCCCATGAGCATGCCTTTGGTTGGTGGACAACCTTAAACCATCTATGCAAGGTTAATATTCATCCTCTTCAAAGAATTCAAGACACTTCCTCTAGTAGAAGACTTCAGCTTCTTACTAGCTTTGGTAGAGTTCTAGGAAATGAATTAAGCATTCCAGTTTTGGTGGTTATCCTGAAACCATCGCAGGTTATAGACCTCCCTTCTTCTAGGATGAAGTTCTCCCTCTTAAAAATATGATGGAAACTTCCTCTCGTAGAAGCCCTCAGCTTCTTGCCAGATTTGGAAGAGTTCCGGGAACTGCACTAAGCGTTCCAGTGTTGGTGGTCATCCTTAAACCATCTCTTTACGACAATATTTCAGAGAGCTAATTCAACCTTAGTGCTGCCATGCATACATTGCATATTTTTATTACAACTCTCTTCTTGGAATCACACATACCCCTTCGGATTAAGGGGGAAATGTTGGACACCTAATCCTATATAGGTAGGTGTGGAAGCCGAATGGAAAAAAGGATTCCAAGTGACCTTGGAATGTGGAATCCAAGAGTCACACCATTGTATTATAAATGTACATCTATGGTGAATAATAACATAACTCACGCTTATCCTATATTTCTATGTGTGTGTTCTCCATTTACCATGTGTGTTTTTAACAATATCAATGATATTAGTAAGCACGTCGATACAATTAGTTTGTTGAAATTACATTATACCAAACAATTATTAACATCATTCATCCATGATTGTGGTTGGAATATGTAATGTTCCAATTGGCAGGGTGAAGATACTATCCATTTTTATCTATCAATTGCTTGCAATATCTTGCTCCTAATAAGAGCTTCTGACATTTTTTAAAATATGGAGTAATATTTTCTGCATCTGAACTCAATTCTGAATGAGGTTCCTGCAAATTTGGATACATTTTTATTCAAATTAACATGGATTTTAAAAATAAATTCAATTATATAATCAAAATATAAATAAAATATTTACTTGCTAGAGATAGAAAGGAAGAACTATGTGAAGGACTTTAATCAACAATATGGAACGAGCTAGAATTTGAAGAATTTTCCATTTGCAGATATTATTGAGATTTTTTCCCTGCATTTGAGAAAAATCAGAAATACAAATTTGTGTGCATATCCAAAATTAATCTCAATAACCATATAACCACAATTTAAATTTTAATATAGTTTTCAAACCATTTTTCAAGAATAAGGAAACTTTAAGTAAAAAATTTATACTATAAACTACATTAATTCATGTGGATGCATTGGATGCATTCTAAAGGATAATTTGAGATTAATATTCAATTTTATGTGAAATTAGAATTTCAGATAGCTTTCAAAACCAAATTGGTGCGCTTATAAGAACAAAGTGCATCGATTCTGTTAAAACATTAATAACATCCGGGCATTGAAAAGATACTTGCACCGGTTTCCGGCTTCGTGAAAAAAAATATGTTCTCATATCGATGCTCTTCTACAAAAAGGCATCGATGTGTTAAAAAAAATAGCACCGCTACGCACTCATTTCCCAATTTTAAAAAATAAAATGAATTCAACCAACTTGGTGCTCTTATAATAATTAGAGCACCGGTGGTTTAAAATAGAACCACACCTTTGCGCTAAAAAACTTAACCGCACTATTTCAGGATTTTGAAAGAAATAATTTTATATCATGTCACTGTGTTGAAAATATTTGCTTCCCCGGAAATATTGGTGCACTTATTTTATAAACTCAAACGTGCGATTGAGTATCACATGAACCGATGTGCTCAGAAATTGAAAAAAAAAATGCGATTTTTTTTCTTTTTTAAAATTCAAAAGGAGCGATAATTGATTTTTCGAAATCTAATATAATAAATCTTTTTAAATACTAAGAAGTTATTCACAATTTGATTGCCAAAATTTCAAGTGAGTGATTTGCAAGAGAGGCATACCAGGAGCATTGTTCATCAACATAACTATTCAGAAGTTCAGAAACTAGAAGGTATGGTGATTCAATAAAAAACCTGCATAATAAAACTTTTAAATTTTATTGTTTATTTTACTAATAAAAAAGTTTGCAATTTATGTTAGGGTTTAATTAAAAGAGAGATCATTTTCAAGAGAGAGATACTGAGAGCACTGTGGAGCTGCAAAATATATTGGATCTGCTGAAAGATCAAAAATTGAAAGGTATGGTGATTCACTCAAAACCCTAGATAGAAAAAATGTTAAATTTTATTTTTAACACATTTTACAATTTCTATTAGATTTATTCACAATTCAAAAAAAATAAAAAACTAAAATCCCCGTATAATACAAAAATTACTATAGATTTTACTAGTAAACTTTTCTACGATTTTCTTTCTTATTTAAATTTAATTAAAATTCAGACAAAATAATAATAATAATATTTATCTTAAACCCATGCTTATTCTTGCAAAATTTGACCTTAGGGTTTAACTTCTTCTACCACTTCACAATTAGGGTTTTTCAATTTAGGGATTTTAGATTTAATGGGTTTGTGTACTTATTATATACAAGGTGCTTGACATGTAAAGTGGTGGAAACAATTATTAAATTAGATTCAAACCCTATTGGCTATCTCTAATTTTTTTAAATGGTTATATGTTATGTGATGCGCCCTATGTAATATGACGCGCCGGTGCTCCCTATGTAATACAACACATTGACATATAGAACAATGTCTATTTTGTGTAGTCCATTAATTGTTGTTTATCAGGTAGTATAACGCACCAACCAGACTCTTTCAAATAAAACCATTAAATCATTTTGATGTTTTAATCCTTACAAATGGCACTATAATAATTTAAAATTAATTTTCCATGACGGTGCGTGTGAACAATTAAACTCCTGGTTCATTTAATGGTCTAAGCGCACCAATTAACAGAGTTTTTTTGGCTAAAACTTATATGATTTATTTGTAAAATATATTTAATGACTTCTATATTGAATAATACATGTTGTATATTAATAAAAAAATGTCTCAGAAGGTCTCCAGTAACAAAAATATTGATCGACACAGTGATATCACATAAAAAAACATAGAAGACAAGTTCTTTGTAAATTATTTACAAAATTAATATGCTTGAGTTATATGTAAGTTTAATTAATATGTATTGGTTCGTGTGTGTCATGCAGATCCGAAAAATGAACAAGGTCAATAAGATTATTTTTAATCTAAGTGCAGAATACAGTAAAAGGCTGGTAGAAAAAGTAAAGAATAATGAATCAGGTGAATGAAAAATTTCTATTCGATATGACTTATTTTTTTAAATTTTCATTATATATATATATAATATATATATATATATATATATATATATATATATATTTAATGTTATACAGGGAGCAACAACGAACGAAAATATCGATGTCCTTCTAAGAAAAGAAAAACGAGAGAACATGTAAATCACAATGTATTGGTCCTTAGATCCTTTAGAGTGTTGTTGGAGGATAATGAAAGGGGGGAAATATTTTACATAACTATGAGGGATATAATGGAACAAACATATATATGTAATTTCCATTTACAATACAAAAAATAATCCAGTGATTCCAAGAACCAAATTATATCTAAATTACAGAAAGTGTTTCCAGAGAAATGGTTAATGAGACATGTTAGACTTGAAATAGAAAAGACATAAAACAACAAAAAATAATCATTTAAAAGGCACTATTCCTAATGGTATAAAATGATTTTCTAGAATTTTATGTATATATTACTAGAAACCATTAATTTATTAATATCAATTTTTTTTATATTTACTTTTCATATATCATTATAAAAATAATTTATTACTTTTTCCAGGAAGATTATGAAAATCCCAAATGATCCACACATTGATATGTGAAACATGCAAGTAGGAATGTCAGAAAATGTGTATAAGGAGATGGTCAAAGAAATGGACGTAATTGCATCATAGGAGGAGCCATATCAACAACAACATGCTTCAAATGTATGTAACCATGATTGAATTTGTACATATAAAAAAATAAATTAGCATCACATATTAATTTTCAATTATTTTCTGGTAGAAAAGAAAACAAGATGGAACTCATTCAACACATAAAACATGACGACTGTTGGGGTTCCTGAGTTTTCATAGATTGGATAACCAAAATACAAGACAACATCATTACCAATCTTTAGATTTCCAGGATCTAGTCCTCATGTTCTCAGAGAGGGATCTCTAAAATTTACTTGTTTTGCAAAGATTTATCTTGTTTGCTTTTAAGTATTGATTTTAGACTAGTTATTAAGTGCAGGTGTTTGTTTGGCTTGTTTGGTTGGATTGGCACAGCAGAACATGAAAGGTCTAAGAAAGATAGATAGAAAGAAAAAATGTCAGATTCATTGGGTAATGGAGTCAAGAAGAAGTTTACGACAAGCTCATCAAAGGATATGGGATATCAAAGGGAAAATCTAACTTGGCCACAGGATCCTTTAGTTTTTGTGAATGAGATGGACATTGATGATTTGAAATAGAGTTCGAATTCTCAACAAAGGGAACTTAAAAACATAACTTGAACAATAAAGAGGTATTTGATAGATAGGGATAACCATGAATTCTACAAACCACACTTTAAGCAAATAATGATTTCAAGAAAACTTTCAAAATGAAATATAAGATTCAGGAGCACATCCTATTTCCTCAAATATTTTATTTCAAATGACTTAGAAAACATACAATATTCACAGATAATTGCATTCATAGAAGAGGGAACACCTAACACATCTATGATCACAACTATAAAGACCTTTAAAACAATTATTCAAGTACAGACAAAGGGTATGATCGAAACAAACCTCCTTGGATAACTATAAACAATGGTACCTCAAAGGGAGACTTCAAAAACAGTTTTCAAGTGGCAACAGACAAGCAGGGAAAACCATAAATCATGCTGGAACCAACTATTTGAATGATTTAAGAAATAAACAAGCATAAGGGTTCAAGAGAATGATTAAAGACTCTAAAATGCCTCAGCAGAAGAAAACATAAAACAGTGAAGGATAAACAGGTCTAAGGTGCTTCCAGGAGTCATTTCTTAGCCTAAAATTTTCACCCTACTGTAGTAAGAATTTAGAGAACAAAATGACAACAGGAAAAACAACAGACAGTTCAGAATACATCACCAACAGCCAAGCTCAGGGATCCAATGATAGAGCCTTCTCAAGAACAAGTATGTCACAACATCATCAAGCTTCCAAGACATCAATATCTTCTTCAACTTCAAACAAACTATGTATTATTTCAAAGAGTTCCAATGTTACAACTAGTGACCAACCAACAATCCACCATCTTCTTCAGAAGTATTTATAGAAGAAAGAGGAGGTGGAAGAGTTCTAGGGTTAGATATTATTAATTCCATACTAAATGCAACTCCTAGCTTTGAAAACCATGCAAGGCATAAAGCAGGAAAGAATTCAATTTACAACTCTATTTCATTAACTCTGCTTTCTGCTTTTTAGGCTTAGTGGGCGAAAATATTGACTTTAATGTTCTTTCTTATCTTCACAATAACTTCTACTGACAGTTTGAGATATATTTCTTGTGTGTAATAATTTTTCAGTTGTCTTGGCCTTAATGTTTTCTGACTGAGATTTGATTTGGGTATTCCTTTGAGGAAGAAGGCTACAAGGTGGCATTTTTGGTAGGCTGGGGATTCAATTAACCCTTGTGATGTGGCATTCAAGGCTTTTTTGGAGATCTTTCTTCATTCTATGGATTAGGCCTTTGATATTCAATTTGTGCCTTGATCCTTTCAAGCTTTGATTATATATTTAAACCTTTTATTATGCTCTGATCTTCATCTTGACACTAATGTTCCTTCATTTAATTAACTCTGACTATGATTGTTGTTTGCAGGTGCGCAGAGGGTTTGTTGGAGTTTTTGTTCAGAAAGTCGATAATCATGACTTATCAATTTTCTAAAAACGTGTAATTATCACTTTAAAACCCTTTAATTTGTATCAAAGGCTGGGAGGATTGTCATCCTCGGCCAATAACATTGTAATTATTTGCTGGAGGGTTTTTAACTTGAACATTATTAAACTTGCATAAAAACAAACAAACATTATTTAAATCCTATGAAAATTGGTTTAGAACTTCTTAGGAGGGTTTGTGGAAGCATTTCGGAGCAGTGAGGACAGAGGAATTTGCAGTGGAGAATGGGTTTCTATGCCGAAACAGAGACCCGGGGTTTAAATTTAAAATATGGCACAAAGTGGGAAGAAGTGGTTTTGGGAAAACCATCAGTGGTTTTCGGGCAGCATTTGGGGGGTAGGCGGTATTAACTTTTGGAACGCGATACGACTCATCGCTCGACGCATGGCAAATAAAAATCACTTTTATCGCGCGGAAGTAGTGCACTGTGGAGGAGGGGTAAAAATCGCACGATATTGATCATCGACCGTTGGATTGAAGGCTCCAGATCCAATGATGTAGATTGAGCGCGATGGATGAAGAGCTACGAGGTAAAAGTGTATGCAGGGTCCATGGTGATGTAATGATTTTGTCATGTAGTGGATGAGTGTAATAGGCTATCGGGCTAAGTCCCGATCGTTAGATCTCTTTGATGGATAGTTAGGATTGAAAGAAGGAGTGTATATATGGATGGAGGAAAAGGTAAGGAAGGATGGATGGGCGGAATAATGGAGCCCGATGGTCGTTGATCTGCAGAGATCAACAATCTAGATTTGTTGAAATCATAACATCAGGATAATGGAAAAATAAAGGAAAGTAAGGGTTCGAGAAAAGTTTTCAAGTATTTTAGTGCCCGATTGTGGGGCTTTAGGATGCATGGATGAAAATGGCTTAAGGTAATAAGCCCTCAGAGGCTTAATGCCTTTGTAATGTAAAAGGACTGCTTTTAAGGCCAAAAACAGGGTTTTTAAGTTTAAATGGGGGTTCTGATAGGCTAAATCAGGGATTTAAAATCCAAATAAAGGGGAGATATAAGGTTTAACAGAGGGTTTAAAATGATTTGGAGGTTAGATGAAGGTGTTTATGGATGAAAAATGGAGAATAAAATAGAGAAGTGTAATGATGAAAAAATGGAGTTTTAAGCAGTTTTTCTCTTGGTAAATCAACGGGTACTTTATGACTTCTAGTAAAACAACAGTGCATATTAATTCAAAGGATAATAATCATCATATGAATTCAAAAGATGATAATTTTTCAAAGGAAAATATCTCTTGAAGGCCTTAAAGACAATCTTAGCCATATTTTGCTTTGACAAACTATTATTGATGGCTAACAACGACGAGGAAGAAAAGGGTTGATTTCAAAGTTTGTGAGTAATTTTTAATATATCCCTATAAAATATCAAGGTTTCATTTTTGTATATTTTAAGTTTTTTTACAACAATCGTCCTTGAATTTATTCAAATAGGTGCTAACATACAAAGAAGAGTCATCAAAAGAATTGATCGACATTGGGTTAAATAAGGGTTGTGAGTATATGTTGGCATATAAAAAATTAATTGTGGACTTTGTAACTATGCATGTTGTTTTAATTCTCTGAGTTTATAATTAATAGAACAAAAAAATCCTTTATATTAAATCTATGATTTATAATGGGATTTAAAGCATGTGGGGAACATAGTATGTAACTACGCCAATAGAAGACTTGTTGCAACAAGGCATGAGACTTGGTTTTGAAACCATGTGCACAATTTATGAGTCACTTCTTGCTATGGTACATTGTTATTTGATTTTAATTGAAGTATATTATTTATTTCAATTTTCATTATTATCGCCAATGTAGATACACTCATTACACTTTTTTTTATGTTTGAAGATGGAACTGCAAGATCAATAAGACAAAAACAATAAATGAAATCAACAAAACATTCCTCTAAATAACTCGTCATGGAAGTAGCTCAAGAACTGAAAACAGTTACAATGAAGAATGATGATCGATTTGGAAATCAATGCAACCTGTTGTATTTTTTGATATAATTTTCTATGAAAATAAGAGATTTTGTTTAATGTGATGGATATAGTGTCCCAATTGAAAGACAAGGGGTTACCAATAAAAATCCCATTTTGTATGACAAAGAGGGTCTTATTGATATATAATAAAATACATTTTGATTTATTCTATTGTGTTATGCAATGTCGTTATGAAATGTTACATCACTCATTAAAAATATGGATGATTAAATATTATAGTGAAGAGATGTGAAATATGATAATATAAAAAATTAATCCAAACATCATATACAAATGCATTAATCAAATTTTAATTTATATAAATACTCTCATAAGATATATGTCGATTTTTTGATGAATAACATTTAAAAAATTACAATAATTTTAGTATCACATGTCGATCTTTCCAAAAAAGAAAAAATATCATTAAAAAACGAAGCGCATCTATAACATAGAAAAGAACCATTTCATTGTGTTATATAAAATCACCATGACGACATCATTTTGCATGTCCTATGCCTTTTAAGAAAAAGAGAGCACTGGTGTGTTTATCACTTGAAGTAGCAAACCTGTTTGAGATTAACACCCCAGTGCATTGTAATTCTTAACGCACTAGTGCTTTCATATAAATAACTCCCCAGTCGTACAAAATATTATTTCCATTCCATTTCTTTATGAAAACTAACAACATGGGTCGTTTTGTATAACTAACGCATTGGGGCCTTTGTGCTAATGATACACATCATAGTTGCAAGTTTAAAAAAAGCACCAAAACAACAACTATTTTTTGTGTCCCCCAGTGTGATTCCTTAGAAGACCGTCCTAGGGATTTTTGTCTCATAGCACCAGTATGGTATAGATTACGTATCGGTTTTATTTGCATTCAATTCCTTTATTATTTTACTTAGGTATGTCTCTTGGTGTTTTGATGTATGTACAACATTCGTTCTATTTGTTCCATTAAGTGCACCGAAAAAAAAACATTCGCTACAACCTCTACCCACCCAATTTTTTCAGTTGTAATGAAGTTTCGTTAAAACCTATGTTATCCAAAATAGGTGTTTTAGCAGATGTTTTTTTGGAAAATTTTACCAATAACACTAAAAACATATGTTATAACCTCCACTAGAAGGTATTTTCCTTGTAGTGAACACAAGCATTCATTGACACTAAAGAGGATATTTGGTGCCATGAAGAAAATGATGATCACTAGGATATTGACAAGAAAGACTAGGAGCTTATTTATTTCAAATATATCTGATAGGAATGAATATTTTGGCCAAAGATAATATTTATAATGATCAACTTCACAGTTTTGTTCATTCAGGAAAGGAAAACATTCCAAACCTGAGATTGATACAAGAGATTTGCATGGAGATAATTCAATTGAAAAACAAACCTTCAATCTGATGGCAGAGTGAACATTCAAAGTTAGAAAAACTATATATGAAATACCACACAACTTTCAAGAGATAAATTAAATTTAATGAAACCATGCAAAGATAAGAATTTTTCGAGAATACCCAAATCTTATTTAGTTTGAGAACCTTACTAGATTCATGAAAACCATATATAACCATCAACAAGAGTTGAATTGCCTCGACTCTCTGAAAAATCTTAGAACTTTCAAAGATTGTATAATTACATATAAATTATTGGATCGAGTCATGCATGGTGTGTGGATGACTACTTTCAATAGTCTCAACTAAATCACTATTATCCAAATGGAAGCCATCTACATTATTGATTTGATAAAAAATTGAATCTTCAACAAAAAAATACCCAATTCATAAGGTTCTTGCAATTTCACATCTAAAGATGATTTGATCAGATAAATCTCATGATTAACTTGTATAGATGAATTTTATTCATGCAAAATTGGAAATGACAAGGAATCGAAATGATATTTGATAAGTTGATTAATTTCTTCTCCATCACCGATGGCCTCTCTTTCTTGTGACAATTCATATTTCTGCTTATTGGGTGGGAGATCAGAGGATAAATAAATATAAGAAATAGGAAGCAAAGAACAAGGAGTTAAGGGAGAAGCTTCAATGAGAAAATATTCCTTGACCGAAACAAATTCAAGATCTAATTCCTTCGAAACAAATTTTCTTTAGAAATTGAAAGATCGAAAGGTGCACTTGGGAAACCATCTTTACATACAATAATGGAATCAAAATCATCAAAATTATGGTTTTCTAATATTTCAAATTCATTAAGCAAATTAACTTAATTTTATTCATTACCGAGATTCTTAGATTCAACATCATCCAAAGATGGAAGAGCATAATCTTGACACTGAGGATTTTGGAAAAGAGAAGAAATATCAAAAGAATAATCACTTTCCTGATCCTCTAATTGTGAATAGTGACTACCTTTCACTTGATCACGGTTTGGATTCAGAAGAGGTTGATCAAGAAAATAAAGGGGAAAGGGATCATGCGAAAGAGATGATACAGGATGAGAGGAATCAAAATCAGATTCAACATTGGGGTTATATGTGTTAATATCATCTTCAGGAATGGAAGTATTAATATTCACCACATGCTTCATGAACCATTCCAAGGTATCCTCCATTGGATCTGAATCATGAAAGGTGAAAAAAGATTAAGGAGATGGATCATGAATTTAATTTCTAGATTTCCCAACTCCAACACTATCACAAGAAGGCACCCAAATTGGTAGTGGAAAATGAGGTGGACAGGGAATAAAATGAATAGTAGAATACTCCTATGAATTTGGAGGTGCCTCATAGTTTACATAAGTTTGGGAAACATGAACATTTGTGGATTTTGATTCAACCTTATTCAAAGAGATTTGAACCAAATGTTCAAAAAATTTCTTAAAGAAATCCCAATCCATATCTTCTTCGGTAAAATCACAACATAAGTGAAGGAATATGTTAGAAAAATCCTCATTTGATTCATTAGGCTCCATTCTAGGTTGATTGATTCTTTTATAAACAACTTGATAATCATACCTATTAAAATCTTGATGAATCTCCTTAAGAAATTGATGAAAATAATGAATAGAGGCATATGGTAAGGTATGGCACCATCGATTCACATGAATTTCAAGGATGAGGGTGAATAGAATACGCATAACATCTTCATCACTAATTTCATGAGATTTACAAAACCCGAGAAAATAATTTCTTTTTTTGGATAAACATGTGCCACCCTCACTGTTAAACCTGAATTGAGACAAGACATGCACAATTTCTATGGAGATTGAAAGTTTTCCAAGGGATATGTTAGAAAAACACTCTAGGATTATGATTAAAGAAAGATCCATTTAAGATAAGAAATTCAAATAGACTCAAAAGGCACATCTTGTCGTTTGTCCCTTCTTCTAGTGCCATAATGTTGACCGTGTTGGATACCACCAACATACAGGGGGTCTCCCTGATGTGAAGTCCCAATTAGATCTCACATCATTTGGAGTAGGAGCCCCATCCAGAGTATCAGCCCGACCACCATAACACCGAGGTTCACCTTAGTTTCAATAGATAAAATAAGAGATTATATACATAAAACTTGAATAAGGAAGTAAGTTGACATTTTGAAACATTGATTGCAATGTGTAAAAGGAGACCTTCACGCTCGGGAGACAAGATTTAGTATCTCGAAGGAATTAATATTTTTAACCTAAGAGAGACACACAAGAGCATGAAAATATTTGTTAGAAAAATAGCCCGCGTAATGGTTTCTAAAGTGAATACAACGCACATTCAACAAGATGAGTACCAAAGCCACCAAAATACCTCAATTTATCCAGTACATCTGAACACAACATATACCATAAATATTCCAAGAATAGTCCGAAAACATTCATGATACATGCATGAAAATGTGTTGGCTCATTAATTTTAAATTAGGTTAAAGATCCAAGTACAAAGTTACAATGATGAGGGACTAGTTCTAGTAGTGGAACATTAAGTCACTTCTTGCTTCTCCAAAAAATAGTTTTCTCTCCTATTCCAAGTAGAGAAGCCAAGACTATCTCTCTAAAACCTAAGCCTCGAAAATCCATTTACTTGAGTTATGAGGTTGCTTTTATAACAAGAGGAATGACCTTTCATATCTTCATAACTCTTGAGTTACCCTCATGACTCTTGAGTTACCCTCATGACTCTTGAACTTCTAATGTGTCATTTGGACTTTTAAACAACTCTTGAACTTCTAAATGGCCTTTGGACTTCTCTATGTTACTTTTGTCCATATATGACAATGGGACTCTTCATATTCCACATGTGACCTTTGGACTTCCACACATTACATTTTTTTCTTTTCTTGAGAATACATAATTATATTCCACATGATGATGTGACATGAAATATGGACAAACATTGACTATTATGATGACACTTGTACAAGTTACAACTTGAAAATGATGACATGGACTTCATGATGAAGTGGCAATTCCAAGTTGTCTTCCTTATTGCTTCATCTTGAATTCTTGATGGTAGATATGATATATGCTTCATATTCATGAAAAATCCACTTTTATTCTTATCTTCACCATTCAAAGGGTATTTAATCAATACTTGAATCCTCGGATTCATCATGCAATGTCTTCTTCCTACCTTAGACCATGATTTGATTCATGTTTCCATGATAGCTCTCTTTGTTCCTCTTCTTCGTAGGTGTTTCTTTATGTTTTCTCCTCACTATGTTCTTTGAGCATTACCTTTTCATGCCAGGAATGTGTTGGGTGTGTGCTATATTCTTTCTAGGACTATATTAGGTGGGTGGACCTACCTATGGTTTTTTGCATGTGTTTAGCACATGGTTTTGGGCATCATGGTTTTCTGTCCATGATATTTTGTAGATCCAGTCAAGGGAACTATGCTTATGTTGTAATCCAGGGTTAATGGATTGGGTTTCATGAATTATTTGACACACACACACACACACACACACACACACACATATATATATATATATTGTAACATTGAAATGAACATAATGAAAAAACAAGCTGGTAGTCCTGGTTTTGGGATCCAGGGGAAAATCTCTGTGTATATTTGTTTTATGTTTTATGCTCTTTATATTGTTTATTTTATGTTTTAACAGGTCGTTTGTAGATAATTTTTGTATAGGGTTAAAATCTACAAAAGGCACATATGTCAATGAAAATAATTCATGACGAGGAAAAAACAGTTTTAAAATTATCCACTATATCACTACCTAGCCCAGGGAATGATCAACTTATGATAGGCATATGATAGGTTTAAACTAATAATGACTGATTAAGAGGG
Source organism: Pinus albicaulis (assembly GCA_034641835.2). Lineage (NCBI taxonomy): Eukaryota > Viridiplantae > Streptophyta > Pinopsida > Pinales > Pinaceae > Pinus > Pinus albicaulis. The sequence continues at coordinate 517,902,007 of CM076570.1, forward strand.
TGTAGTTGAACACATCAATGGATTAGGAAAGCTCCACTGTTCATTTTTGTTGTGCTGAAGGCAATGAAAGTTCAAGGCTCACAAGAGGTCTTCAGGGTGCGCTTGTGCGCTCAAGAAGGAGAGTTTGAGACTTAAGGGTGCATGCATATGTTTGAAGCATGAAGGAGAATAATTCAATGGTTCAGGGTGTGCTTTTGAAATCAAGGGACAAACGAGGGTGCAAGGGCACACATCGAAGGAACAAGGGATCAAGTTTCGAGCCTTCCCAATGTGCTTGTGTGCTCAAGAGGAACTAAGAGGGAAAAATTCTTCGAGTCAAAGGAGTGCTCTGAAATGAAGGATTTATTCTTCATGAATGCACCCTATGCCCTAATGGAAGAGGGAAGGATTAAGGATTCATGCTTCCATAGTGCACCATGCGCACTAAGGGAAGGATGAAGGCTTCATGCTTTATGAGTGTGCCATGCACCCTAAGGCTTCATGCTTCGTGAGTGCACCATGCACCCTAAGGGAAGGATGAAGGCTTCATGCTTCGTGAATGCACCATATACCCTAAGGCAAGGATGAAGACTTTATCCTTTGTGAATGCACCATGTGCTCAAAGGCTTCAATCTTTAGGACTGCGCCATGTGCTCAAAAGGAGATAAGGCTTTTTTCTTTTGAAGTGCACTGATTACTTGACCAAGTGGGTTGAATACAAGGAAGTAAAGGAAAAAACCAAGCAGAATGTGGTTGAATTTATAAGGGAGAAAATATTCTACAAGTTTTTTTTTTCCAATCGAGTTGGTCACTAATCAAGGAGCATAGTTCACCTCAAATTTGATTGACGACATAATGGAGAAACACCACATAAAACATAAGAAATCCACTGCCTATCATCCCCAAGAAAATGGGAATGTGGAGGTCACAAATAGAGCCTTGGAGAAAATTTTGACCAAGGTTTTCAACAATAGCAAAAAGGATTAGGAATACTGACATGTAGAGGCCACTTCAACCTACAATACCACCTAGAAGGCCACCACTGGATTCACCCCATTTGAGTTTTTTTGTAGGAAGAAAGCCCTGTCATCCATTGAATTTGAGTAAAGTACCTTGAGGATGGAAACACAATTGGATTTAGACCTCACTGCAACACAACAAGAAATTTAAAATCCAAAATCTAAGCCGAGTTGTGGAGAATAGAAGTGATGGCGAAAGCGACTTTTAGGGTTTGCTGTGAGGTCTATCTGGTTAACGCTGGCTCGGCAGCTCTGAGGGCCGGCTGCCCTCTATACCTGCTCCAGATCGAAGATTGGGACCTACTCGTCTGCCTGCCACAGCACAGGAGCACTTTTGAAGATCATGGCGTCGCCGTCTGGGCGGCTACGTTCCCTGACACTGCTTCAGACAGCTTTGAAGCCGGCGTCTTCACAGAGGCTAGCAATGCCACAACGCTTGCAGCGACGCCTGGGCAAGCCATCCTCATTGTCAAAGCAGCAGATCTGAATCTGCAGGCTTCATTACCACTCAAAATCTCGATCAAGGATGGGCCCCTCGACTCTGTGGCCGCAGCTGCCTGGATGGCCATCCTTTTGGCTATTGTTCCAGTTCGATCTAAGACAGCCGCTTTGATAGCAGCTCACAATGGGGGTAACAGCAACCCAGCAGATCTTATAGATCTCTTCACTATCAATCGCATGCAGAGGTTTTGTTTACCGAGCCCGCTTGATAGGCTTCCAAATCTGGACATGGACCGGTCGGCTGCCTATCGGAAGCAGTCTCACATCCTAATCCAGCCAGACTCACCTGAAGAATCACAAGCATTCCAAATCCAGGTTAAACTCTCGGGTAAGACAATGATGCTGTGGGCAAGCAGAACAGATCTTGTGCAGGACATCCTTCAAAAACTTGAATACCGTCTGGGGATTCCCTCCACTTACCTGAGATTGCTTTATAAGGGTAAGCAACTTATGAATCTCCACCCCCTATCTTTTTACAGCATTCTTAAAGACGCTTCTATTGTGGCTACCTTTCGTTTAAGAGGTGGTTCCATAGGGCAGACCTCCTCTGCCCCTTCTTTTTCTTATAAAGATGCAGTTCGCAAAGATGCTGCCCAACCGCAGTCTGCCAAACCAGCAGAGGCTCCCAAGCCTTTCTTGGTGGATAAAATGGAGGATACCCCTTCCATTGAAATCTCTCATCCAACTCTGGATGATCAACTTCAGACGCTTGCAGAAACATCCATTATCTGCAGATTTAACGGACTATGGCCTCGCACAGCCGACCTATACCAGTGGCTTCACTCCAACTGGACCAAAAACTGCAGAGTCTTCTTCTTCTCGAAAGGATTCTTCATTGTAGTCTTTATCTTTAGCGATGACTACAAGAAAGCCTTAACAGGAGGCCCTTGGTTCTGGGGATCAGCGGGACTTTTCCTCACCCCCTGGTTCCCTGATTTCGACCCCTCTTCGGCTGTTATCACCAAGTTGCCCATTTGGGTCCGCCTACCAAACCTCCTTGCTCATCTATGGCATTTCGCAGTCTTCCAAGGAATTGGGGATAAATTAGGCCGCTTCTTGGCAAAAGACACCACTCGAGGAGATAAAGGATTATACACTTATGGAATAATTTGCGCAGAAATAGACATCAGCAAAGGGCTTCCTGACCAGATCAACCTCAAGGTGGGGGACTTTCATTGGACGCAAACTTTAGACTATGAGAACACTGCCTTCAGATGTCGCCACTGCCATCAGACTGGGCATCTTTAGAATACTTGTGAGACGTTTCTCGAAAAAAAGAGGAATATCCCACGAAAATCCAAATCCAAGAATTGGAAGCCCTGTGATAGACCTCCAATGGATGACTTAGCTTTCTGTAGCTCTGATGAGGAGGATATAGAGGTGGAGGAGGAGAATCAGAACCCCCCGAGGGAAACGCCTCCAGCACGCCCAACAGATCCCACGGCTCCTCCAACTTCGCAGAAGCGCACTCATGAGTCGTCTTCAGATTCAGACAAGGAGACTCCTCCTTCTTCGCAGATTAGTTTGCAGGTGGTTCCCATCCACCCAGCCCTCAATGGCTGGGTGACAGTCAGCAAAAATAAAGGGAAAAAATACCGACTGGGAGACCCCACCCACTCTGGGTCGACTCCCTAGCTTTGTTTCTTCAGTTTATGTACTTTCCGTTATTTCTACTTTTGTCATGGTTGTTCATAGGGACCGAAGTTGATAGTATATCATTGCCGGCTCCCTTGTTCTCTTGCTTCGCTTCTATGCAAGCCTTGATTGTGCTATATTTCTTCACTTAATAGATTTAGTCTTACTCAGAAAAAAAAAAAAAAAACACAACAAGAAATTTGCTCCAACATAATGGTTTGGATGAGTTCATATTGTGGATCTCATGCATATTGAGGTAGTCCAACTATAGAGGAAGATTTGGCATTATAAAAACATTAGGGAAATATCCTTCCAAGAGGGTGATTCATCCCTTCTATATGATTCAAGGTTCAATGATTTCAAAGGGAAATTGATGATAAGGTGGTTGGGACCCTATCAGGTGGAAAAATGTTCTGAGAATGGGTTTGTCCAAATAAGAAAAATTGATGAGGAATGAATTCCATTTATTGTTAATGGTCATTGGTTAAATTTACACAATAAGTTGCTGTCAAAGGAGGAATTCACTAGTTCAATAAGAAATTAATTGAATTTAATTGGGGGCCTCACAACTCTCAGTTCCTCTAGCCTCTCATCAACAAAACAAGGAAAAGAAAGAAAGGAAAAAAACAAAAAAAAAATGAAAAAAAGGCCTAGGTGAAAATCTCCAGGAGGCACCTAAGGCCAACTCTGCAGTTTAAAACCTCCATGAGGGAGCCCAAGAGTAGAAAAAGGAGAAAAATAAATGAAAATATCCCCAGGTGAAACCTCCTTTGAGGCACCTAGGGAAGGCCTTCATATTGAAAACCTCTTTAGAGGAAGCTTGTGGGTCTAAAAAAAAATAAAAAATAAAAACATAAATACAAAAAAAAAGGAGAAATAGAAAGAAACAAAAAGGTAAAGGAGCCCTTACACTAGTTCCGCTAACAATTTTTTGTAGGATTCTAGTCACATTCAAAGGAAAAATAACCGAAGGAAGAAGGTTTCCAAATCCAAATTTTCCACCTCCCAAGCTAGCCACATGCATTTCCTTCATCATTCCACCTATTTCCCTACATTCCTACATCATCAGGTAACCCATATTACTCAATTCTGCTTTAATATTACAGTGTTACAGGATTGTCCTAAATTGCTACAAGATTGACCAGGATTGCTACAAGATTGTGATCAACATAAGGAGAGGGGTTATATCTCATGTTTTACTTGGGGGAATGAAAATGGAAGTCCACCACATTTGGCATCATCTTTCATCTACACCATTTATCCACTTATCCATTTTCTATCCAAAAATTCATCTATGTTCATGAATAAACTCCATTCCCACCGATTCTTCCATAATTTTCACCACCATAAGACTTTCTATTCTCTATTAATGGGCTCACCATGAATTATATGAGCTTCTGAATCCATTTCATGAGGGATATTGTGATTTTGGAAGGGTCTGTGTGATTGTTACATGAAAGGATATAATCCTGTAGCAGCCTACGCAAACCCTATAGAGCCACAGTTGAAGATATCTGACATCTCCATAATGAAACTTTAGACATCGTAAAGAATTGAGAGACCATCCTTGATATATTGGGAACCCACACCGCTCTTGAAAAGAAACGATAGGGCACTAATCACCTCCAATAGTAGCAGATCACTTGAAGAACCTACATTATAAGACTTCACTTAATCAAGCACCTATCAGAGAATATCCATAAAAATATTTTTTTAGAAAAGGTCTAGTGCATGAAACAAATATCATGAAAGATAGCACCTCTAGATGCCATATGATTGAACACTATCATGAAGCAACATTTAGTCATCAACAAAAATTCGACATCACCAGGTAGGATCAGGTATGACACTCCTTCCCTCCTCCTTTAAGCGCATAATGGTTCAATTTTTTTTTTAATGAATGAGGAACAAATTTTATAGGTTGGATGTGGTGAGTAAACTTGGCCACCCTCAAATAGTTAAAGTGAAGTTCACTCACCTTCCATGCAACATGGAAAATTAAAAATGAGGGGGGTGATAATTATGAGTGGGGCCAAAGGTGAAAAAAAGGAATTATGTGTATGGGAGGTAGGGGATAGCTCACAAAGCATGTTGATCCCACTACTACAAGTGGAAATAAAAAGGTCAAGACTGATTTCATTTTTACCGAGAAGCTCATTCCCAAAACATTTAGAGAGGCCCACTAAGATTTCAAAATTTGAGCTAGATATGACTAGGGGTACCCTAGGGTGCTAGAGAGAATCTACATGGTTGACTGGAAGGTACTACAAGATCATAGGAAATTGCTACATGATCACAAAATTGGCTACAGGATCAGGCTAAGAGGTTAAAGAGGGTTCGAATTAACAATAATTTTCCTCCAAACCTCCACAATATTGAATAAATCATATAGGGAAGGGTAAGTATCATTTTATCCTCACCTTCCATGGTCCAAGAAATGAAATAATTTTCTTGAAATTCTTCCTATACAAACATCTTGTAGAAAACCCTTTCAAAATTTAATTTCTCTTAAAAAAGTTTTGTATTTTCATATGAAGGAGGAAAGGTGGCAACATAGGTAGTTTAACTGAATTTTTGCATATAATTCTCCTCCCTATGACCAAAAGAAGAGTAGCAACCCTCTCACCCTTGTATTAAAACCTTAGGCTGCTCAGAACACAACCCCTCACCGAAAATTCTTTGAGAAAGTTGAGGAAGTAGTAGTATGAAACATGGGAGGTGGTTTCAATCGAAGGGATCCCACAAACACAAAAAAAATCCATCAAAACCCTCCTATTAGACATATATTTCAAAGCCAGTAATGGATGGGGTTCTTTGGAAAATTAATGGGGAATAATAATGAGATAACTCATGGATTTTCCATGGCCATTCACTCTCAAGGGGAAGGTAGTGCCACAATAGTTGTAAGGGGAATTTCCATCCATTTGAATGTAGAGTTAATTAGTAGAGTCATCACCATTCCCTTAGGAGATAGATGGGGTAAGGAAGATAGGACAAAACCATCATAGCCAAGAAAAATGTCTTCCTCCCTAAAGAAAAATCTAGTTCAAGAAAAGAATGAAGTTAGAAGGGAGAGCCTTCCTTACCATTGGGATGAAGTGGCCTATAGAATCCTAAAGTACATATATTTTGAAGGAAGGTTTATTGTTGTGTATGCCTACCAATTTAGACAACTCTATGAGCTTAAGCTTAAGTTACAAACATGGTTTCCATTCCCAAGCAGGCTCAATATCCCACATTTTCTCCTTCAGTCCATGATTGAAATGAGCTAGAGGGTGAGAGAAGGGAAATACCTGTAAATTTTCCATCATTGACTCATAAGGCTCATTTTTTTGAATGCATTAAGTCACCTAAGGAGCCTTGTTCTATGGAATGATTGTGTGGACATGGATATGGAGGCATTCATTGAGACACAAGCCCAATCTCTAATAGAACATGAAGATGCCACCCAATCTAGTGTTGTTAAGGAAGAAGGTGGACAATTGGAGGAAAAAGAGGTTGAAGAAGAGGAAGAATAAAAATCTTAAGATAAGGAGGAGAAAATTGAAGAAAAGGATGGAAAAGAGAGAAAGGAAAAGAAAGGGAAAAAAGAGGCAACAAAATAGAAACTTGGGGAACCCTCCATACCTATGAAGAATAGAAAACAAGAGCAACATGTAAGCCTCTCAGGAGGGGATGCAGAACAAGAGGTAGTTTCCACCCTGGTAGCCCTTAACACACCCTTCAAACCCAAATGTAGGTAGTATAAGTAAGACCCTTTATACTTAAAAAGGAAGAAAAACACTAGGATCAAACAAGGGAAGCCTCAACCTCCTTCAACATTCCCAATCATAATTGAGGAATCTATCACCCACCAAGAAGGAGAATTTGGATAAGGAAAAAAGAATATTAAGGAGGTCACCTCCCTGAAAGCTAAGGGAACGAAACCTCAAACATACCAAAGGAGGTCAAGCACTAGGGTAGCTAAATTCAAGGAATCACAAGAAGAAACCACCCTGCTATAGGTAAGAACATAATTGCTATAGGATAAGGGGACAATTCTACAGGAAGGGACAAAAACACTTGAGGAGGGAGAAGGAGGCACACAATAACTCCAATAACCTAATCCACAAGCCGATATTAGATCCAATTACACTTTTTTTGAAGAAGGAAGAATTATACTAAAAAAGTTTGCAATTCCCCTCCTATTTGAGTTAGAAAAGGAGAGAAGTCGAACTCACCAGTGGATGAAGATTGAAAAATTAAAGAAACTGGAGGATTTAGGCCTCATGGAAGAAAATGTGAAGAAAATGGGTGAAGAAATGGTTGACTTAATATTCAAAGAGTTATTCAAGAGGGAGCAGTTGCAACTAGAAAATCAAAGGCCAAGGGAATAACTACAAGAAAAGGATGCACAACTTGCCACCATGGCAAGCTTGTCCATGGAGGCTAGCCAATGCAAGTATCTATATAAATCATATGCCATCTTGATCAAAGAACAATGGTTTCAATTTCAAATAAAGACATTGGGACAATATGGCTCTCTCCCATTTTATTATTAGAGGAAGTTCATTGACTTCTTCCAACAAGATAACATTGAAGATAGGGCCAAATTGGTTGAATTTTACATGCACAACATGATCATAATAGACATGAACATTTGGAACCCCAATTCAAGGTTGGGATATGCACAGTTGATGGCCCTATCCTCTTGGATTTCACATGAGGAAACAAGGGCTGAGGAAGTGAAGAAACTTACGGCCAAGGAAGCAAGTGAGCCTCTATATATCAAAGTAGAGCTAACAAGTCCCAAGTTTTGCATAAGAAACCATAACGTCATCTTTGTATACCCTAAACTCTCCCCTCACTACTTGGAGAAGTAAGAGCAAGACATTCTTCATTTTGAATCATTTTTTAGGCCTTTGGGGACTGAGACTTTGCATGCCTGCCAAAGGAAATGTCATGTTCTACCCCATAGTTTACAGATCATGGAATACCACTCCCTTAAGAGGTAGAGTAATTCCTTAGAAAGGACCCCGCTCTACAAGAGAATTGTTCAAATATTGAAGATCAATTAAATAGTTCTAAAGCTTAGTCCTCCCTTGCTATTAGGCTTACATGAGAGAAGGGATCAAGTTAAGGAACAAGGGGAGTGGGAAGCCATAGAGGAAAATGCATGATTTTATCCAAAAGAGGGTACACCATCTAAGGTGCCTTGGGATGTCAGAGAGGCCACCAAGGCCATGCATGTGATACAAATCAATGAGTAAGTTGCTCAAAGGATGAGCAACCCTTTCAACAACGGCGTGATAAAGAGCCCCATCAATAGGTATATTATAAGGTCCATTTTTCTATCCTCCAACCTATAATTTATTCTTTTCTCACATTAATTAACATCTTTTTGGATATAATGTGCTTAATAGGAAGAATAAAGGATGCTTATCATAATTCATGGCCTAATGTGGTTAATGTGCAAGAAACATATCAATTTTTAGTGCATTTACTATGGAGAGGCACGTTGGAGGCAGCTAGAGGAGATTTAGGAGGCTTGTCCCCTGCATTTACTCTTCTTCAACTCGACTTGATCTCTAAATTCACTCATCTACAACTCGAATTCTAATAGCAACCAATGCAATCAAGTAATTGTGAGGATCTAAGGGAGCTATATCCACTTTTTTCAAGATTTTGGAGGGAAGTAGTCCTCTTGTCAAGGAGGTTCCCCCTCAGCCATCCTTGTATAAATAAGCAAGCCTAAGAGCTCAATAGGATTCAAATTTTTTACCAGAGAGGAGCTACTAAGAGCTAGGAGCTTTAGATTGTCATATTCATTTTCCTTTGCATGATCTACTTGAACGTTGTCTTATGTCAACAAAAATTCCACTGATGTCTCACATATGAGTTTGTTTTAGAGGGTTGAGTCCCCTTGGGTTAGGGCCCAACCCAGAGGCTCATGTCCCTCTTTGTGTATCTCATGCATGCATTACTTTTAGTAGCAACATCTCTTTCTTTCTTAGTAGAAGCCTACTAAAAAAAAATATGGTTTCAAGTCTAGTTACCACCTCTCTTTTGGGAAGTGTTGTTGAAGAGTATGTAGTAGCAAGCCAAAAATATGTGGTTATTTTACTTTTCATATTATTATACCTTAGATCAATACTCTTTTACATACTCTATTTTTTCATATTTTGAAGTTAAATCACATTCCTCTTTAAGACTTCATGGATATAGGTCAAATGCATGCTGCAAGTTAGATTGTATTTTGATGTAATAAAATTAAACTCATCCTTTCCTGTTATTAAGTTATATTGTATTTTAATGTAATAAAATTCAACTCATCCTTTCTCGTTTAGTTCATTTTCTGCAATTTGATCATTGGTTTGGTATTCTTTTCAAGTGAAAAAGATTATTTTTGTTTGGTCTGCAGGTACTACCAGTGGATTGGAGGGTTGGCACATTCATCTTACATTTCTCTTGTCATCATCGACTACTTTCTCTTCATCTCCCATGGCCCTCAAAACTCTGTCACTGAAACTATATTTTTGGGCCATTGAAGGACACTATGTGCATTTTCTTTTGTGAAAAATGGGCCTCCGAGAGGTGATAGGCTTGGAAAAAGTCTCATAAATCCTTCATATACCTTAATATACCATCTCCCACCTTTAGAACACATTTTTCACCCTCAGGATGCTCACGGATCCAATCTTATAGCAAAATAGGGCAACCCTATAACATCTTGCATCAATCTTGTAGCATCTTGTAGCACCATGTATACATGACCATATTTGCTCCAAAATCTTGGTTTTTGTCTTTTAGGCTTGAATAGTGACCCTTGGCCTATAGACCTATGATTGAGGAGGACCAAAGACCACTTTATACCTATATTTTATTTATTGCAACACAATTGTGCAATTAGGGTTATAAGACAAATATAGGACAAATTTCCAAATTTGAATAGTAATGATGAATTTCTTATGAAATGCACATGGACTCTATCACTAAAGCTAAGTTTATTTCAAAATAATGATTAAGAGGGTGATTTATCAATGCAAAAAAAAAATTAGGATTGCTTTTCTTGAATTTATGCTCTCTTAGGTTTTCGGTTAGAAGCACTATTATTTCATAAGTTGATTTCCCGTTCAAATTTACTTTTCACATTTTACAACTAGACTAATGTTCACATTATTGCAAATAAAATATGGTTTTCATTCTACAAGTAGATTAGTATTTTCCATTTTTGTTAATAGCATAGTCTTTACATTCCTGCATCTAGGGTTAACCTTTACATTTGGATGAATAACATTTTGATTTCTGCAATCGAATAATGTTTCCATTCCTGCAATTAGAATAAAACTCTCTTTTCATGCAATTTCCTTCCTTGAGATAGCTGAAAGAGTGGTCTATGTATGCCTTGATTTAGTCCATTGCTTGAAGGTGACATGACTAGAACTTGACCTACAATGCATAGAGCATTGTAACCTCTTAAGTTTGTATGAACCTTGGGTTGATAATTAAAGTTGGTAGCCTTGGGAGTCTCAAAATTCTTATTGTGATACCCAGACTCATGAGTTATAAAATATATTAGATTTTCTATGGATAATCATTTCAATGAAAATGGATTTTGTTTTTAAAGCCAACATAGATCTATCTTAACTCTAAATCTACCAAGTGTGTAGAGGAATCAAATCTCTAAAGATGCAAACCTCTTTTTGAGTGAAATAAGATGCAAACCTCCTTTTGTGTGCAAAACTTGAGAAAATGGCTGCACCTTGAAAGATGTGATTCCTCTCATGACTTACTAGATTGGAACTGAAGGTGGATCTATACTAACTTTTAATAATACTATTTATGTTAGATCTAAGACTTTTGTGATCCATAATTTAGATAAATGTCTTTCACATTAGTCACATCATTAGGATGTGATTAATCCCAAAGACATTTATCTAAAATACTATTTATGTTTATATAATTTTCACATCTCTATATATAGAAATATTCTTTTTTTAAATTTTAATCCTTGAAACAATTGATTCCTCTTAGCACTCGTAGATTTGATTCCTCTTAGCACTCGTAGATTTGAAGTGAAGATGGATCTATACTAATTTAATTAATACCATTTATATTTATATAAAACTTCACATCTCTATATATAGAAACACACACACACACACACATGGATGGATGGTAAGAACAAATCAAAGAAATAAGTCTATACAACAATACTCATAGGCACTAAGCTATTACAACAATATTTTTGACACATTATAGCTCATCATATCACTAATAAGGATTTGAATTTGGGTGGCAAAGATAACAACTATTCTGCCCAACCACCCAAAACAACCCCAACTAACTAACTATATATATATATATATAATTAATTTTCAAATATAATAGATATAAAGTTGAATCATTGCATTAATTTATTGAATGAAATGGATTGTAATTTAGAACTAATATTTATATTTTATATAAATATCACATAAATATTTGTATTTCTAATTATGTGTTTATTAATTAAAATTCTTAAGCTTATATGTTTATTAATTATATGTTCTGAAGTATTATGGATAGATATAATTATTATTTAAATTCATTTTAACTTGATATAGATATTATGATTTTTTTTCAAAAAAAAAAGTTTATAATTTTATTAATAAAAAAATGGTGTTATTTAGAATTATTCTATGTTTTGGAGTTTTTAATTAGAATTGGGTAAACAATTTTTTTGTCAAATTTTGAGTTTTTGTTATTTAGAAAGCATTTGAATGCATAAATAGATTTTGTTCCTTGAAAAATCTTGAATTTTGATGAGTTTCTAACTCAAACTTGTAATTCAAACAAATCTTTACTTAATTTAGAATAAATTGGACATGAAAAATGTGCAAAAAAACTCAAAAACATAAAACAAATTTACAATAATTAAATTAAATCAATTTATTATTTTTATTTGTTTTCTTAATTGTTTTACCACTAAACTCTAAAGAACTATCAACACCTTAAAAATTAAAATTCATTTTAATTAAAATTATCTCCTTAAAATCTACCAGGTCTTAGATAGATGGTGATGTGAAGTCACCCTATTAAAATGATATATCTGGAAAACCCAAAGTCCCAAAACATTTATATTCTACAAATTTTAAAAACTAAAATTTGAAAACCCAAGGTCCCGAAACATTTATATTCTAAAAATTTTAAAAACTAAAATTTTATCTTTATAAACTGCAAACCAATGATTTCACACATTCATTGTTTACAACTGACAACCAACAATGATGACTGTACTGGCTATTCCGTGTTCACAACTAACACCCAACAACAATGACAATACTGTCTATTCACAGGAAAATATGATAAATTCACCCACTTTGAAAAAATATACATAAACATGCAATTCCATGGATACTGCACAGCCTTTTCACATTAAAATATGATAAATTCACCAACTTTGAAGAAAAATATATAAAAACTTGCAATTCCAGTAATATTTTATTGAATCAACGAACTGGAATCCACCGTCGCGTATTTTATTGAAGTATTTGAAAAATAGTTCCCGCTACATCATCCTTGAGAATTCCGACTACGCAATCCCAGCGTAACGGTACTAATTTATTCCAAAAAATCAGCCTGTGAAATGATTCTCTAATTCAATAATGTGTCCAGGATTAGTTGCCTAATATTTTCTTGTAAGGTGTACCGTGTAACAACCTGTGTGAGATAAATTTAACCCACTCTCGCATCACTGACAGAGAGAAACTGTGGTGTACAGTGGAGCAATTTATCTGGCAATTAATACCATTCAATAATCATTGTAGTGACAGTACAGAATGCATGCCTGTGACAATGATATACTGTGAACAGTCAGAGCCTTTCTGTCACCCTGCCTCCACATTGAAAATGGAACTGCTTCAACATTTTACAGCGCAGACATTTATATAAAAAATCACCACCCTCAGCAGCACAGCGCTGTCTGAGAGGTTCTTGTCCCATAAATAATTCACTCCAAATCATTAGATTCCTTACCATTCTTTTGATTACGCAGACTGCTTCTGAACGTTACGAAATCTATATTTATATGATACTTGTTTAACAGGCTGTTCTCATTTTATTTTAATTGTTGCAAATTTCTTTCTTGCCTGCTTTAAGTCGAGGACAGGCATTGGAGAGCTGTACAAATTTCTTACAACTTTCTCTGGAGAGAATAATAATATCGAGCTGGAGCGACTCAGTGCGAACAATTTTTAACGCAAGGGAATATCTTGAAAGTATCGCAGCAGCTGCTAATAAACGTTGAAAAATGATTGTCAATCCAGCACATCCCCATTACTTGTCTAACAAATGCACAGTACATTTCTTCACATTATAAATTTTTCATGCAACCAATATCACACTGCCAAACGTTACAAGATTTCAATGATTGACTTTGCTGCAATTTTGTGAGATTATTTCAAAATACAGTGGGATGACCAGTTTTGCACAACTACATTTGGGATTTAAACCATGCTCACTTAGAGATCAGATTCATGTCACTGTCACTAGAATATCCACCATGATATGTACTGTACTTTAGTTAGTATAGTTATCACAACATTCCATTCAGATCCTAGATGCATCACTTAGTTTGGAGAAGTCATAGCATTTTGTCAAGCTAGCCATTCTATTTTAGTTAAGTTAATCTTAGTCAATGCTCATGCATAATAAGATACTTGTTGTGTATCAAAGAGGTTTTTATGTGCGATAGTACTTGTTGCGTATTAAAGAGATTTTTATGTGGGATAGTTTCTGGAGTGAGTGACGGAATACTTCTTATATTTATATTTATCAAGTATATAGTTTTACAGTTAACAAAAATAAAAAATTAGTAAATATAATTGCAAAGTATACATACATGTATTCAATTTTTTTGTTATTTATAATTTGTATAAGATTATGTTTTTTTAATTGGAATGCTAGTTTTTTTGGTAATTGATGCAATTGTTGTAATATCATGTTCTATTGAGACTCCTCACACATAGGTATTGAAATGAGGTTTTTTTCTTTAGAAAATTGATTTCAAAATTGTAAATTAGAGATGTATAATTGTAGCTATAAATAACTTACATGAATATCTTACTTTTTGTAATAATATCTTTCATTGAATATTGTATTTATCATCTAAATTGTATGAATCTAAACTTTCCAAATTAAACCTTTACTATAATTATTATCTTTTTATTCATCTCTCAAATATGTAAAATTTTAAACAAAAAGACTGCCTCATTTCACTACATAAGGAACATAAACTTAATGCTAATTAATCTAAATGTTTACATAAAAAATGGCATCTCTTAAGGCATCCTTCACAAAATGGTAACATGAAGAGGAAAACCTTCATTTAAATTCATGAGACAACTCATTCTTCAACCAACAAATCAAATCATAACCATTACTATGTAGAATGAGTTCACCCACATATAGAATGGTCAACAACTATAATTTTATATTCATCATACAAAAGAATATATGGGCATCGACATAAAACTTCTTTATGTCTTTTCCACAAAAGAACTCATTAATTTGAGTGCTATGAGCATGCTTGAAACTATAAAGGGATTTTTTAGCACATACACAAGGTCCTCCATATCATTAGTTTCAAAACATTATAGCAATGGCAGAAAAACTGAAATTTCAAAACACCATTAAAAGAAACATAATTTACTCTATATGTTGAATACTCCAACCATAACAATAAGCATAGAAAAGAATACATTTCATGGTAGTATATCCAGTATCTAGACCAAATATATTATCTTAGTTAATATCCTTTTTTAGTAGAAATCATTCACAATAGATCATTACTTATACTTTTTGATGGACTCGTTAGTCTAGGTCCATCTACTATTAATTGTTGTATTCCCCTTAGGCATACAGTCAAAATTTCATCCATCATTCTTCATGATGTCATGTTCTTCTTGCATAGCTTCAATTAGTTGTTTGGAACATGATACTTCATGAATAGTCTTGGCTTAGAATAAGCCATGGGACCCATCAAATAAATTATAGATCCATACCTCTTATTTTTTACTTCAATTCAAGAGTACCTTTTACGGGGTGTTAGAACTCATAGTGTTTCCTCAAGATTCAATGTTGAACTTTCAATAACATTCATGATAGGATATCATATTAAGAATCTTCGACACACATGATTTCTCCAACTAGTCTTCTCTCTATTCCTTTTGGGATATGCTTATCTATATATGTCATCATCTCCATCATGTTGGATAAAAATACCTTGGTTACATTTACCTCCACTATGTTGTTGACCTTGTCTTTACCTTTTATGAAAAAAAAACTCAAAACAATATTTAGGTTCTCCTCATCTAATAACAATAAAAATATACCACTTTACACTTATCATAACATCCTTTGGATGAATATTCTCCTCCATGTGCTTGATGATGATCATTACCAACATTCTTGTTCATTTTATTTTCACTGAGATATAATGGTATTTGACAATAATGCAACTTTGGTTCATATCATTCTTTCGCATCTCTCTAGATTCCAATAAGGTTCCATAGAATTGATTAATATAAGGCACCTTTTCTATGGTATTGTTGGGTGAAAAACACCTTGTAGTTTCCAAAAAACCCATTTTTAAGGTTGTGGGAATGAGTTTTTCATCTACAATGTTATCTCCAACATCATGACATTGATTTCATTTCACTTTGATAGAGCTAATACCTAAGGAAACACTCTCTAGTGGTTATGTGTTATATTCTTTGCATGACTACCTCCATGTCTTGTATGTTTTGTTCGTTGTTGTGGGGTTAGGACTATGAATCTCTCCTTGTTTTTTGGATTTGGGGGGAAATGCCCCCAAAACATAAAATTTGGGTGATTTTTTCTATCCATTTTTGGCATTTTTTTGCACATTGTTTTTGTTTCTAGTGGTTTTATGGCACAAATAGGTTCAACCTATGGTTTTAAAATTTCTTTAAGTAGCTATGGTTTTATGGTAATAAAGG